>JAHHZJ010007422.1:0-40221 GCA_021437245.1 Aegilops speltoides | reverse complement strand
TTTGCTTGAGGTCTTGATATCCAATGGATAGAGCTCGGATCTTGGCTGGATTTGCTTGATTCCCCGGAACGATGAAGCCGACTTTCCCGGTATGCCGAAAACACATTTCTGGATTCACTTAATGTCATATGCTCTAAGGTTGTCGAATGTGAGCCTCAAATCGTCTTACTAAAGTTTCGACGTTTTTGTATTGACGACACGCGTCACGATCACTACTAGGAAAAGCCTATACACGTAATCTTAGCAGCAAGCGTGTTCAAAATAGAGCTGCGTAAGTAGTTGTAGACGCTTATGGAAACTCGCCCGCTAAATATTTAGCAAGAGGGCCGCCGAAACACGCTGTACAATATCGACCGCGTGTTCCCCACCTCTAAGTAGCAAGAAGGCGTCGAAACAGCGCCATCGCTAATGCATAGTAGTAGCCGGTTTCAGATCGTCCGGTAAGTTTCAAAATGCCGCCATTTTGTCTAGCAGAGCGCCATTCGAAGCGCTGTTGCTTGCTTTTAGCAGCAACGCTGTTTTCACAGCGCCATCGCTAACCCCAAGAACCCCCAAACCGTCCCCTCCCTCCCCTTGCTTTTTTCCCTTCCCCTACCTCCCTCTCCTCTTTCCTCCACCACATGCTCCCACTCTCACTTTTTTTCCCTTCCCCTACCTCCCCTCCTCTCTTCCCTCCACCACATGGTCCCACTCTCACTCTTCTTCTTCTCAATACTTCTCCCCATTACTCCCTCTTCTCTATCCACCTTCTCTCTTTCATTACTCCTACATAACTACACCACCTCCATTAATGCATCTCCTTCTTTTTCCTTCCCTCCACTAGTTGAAGTTGTCTCCTTCCAAATTAGGTAGCTAGGTAGATGTAGGATTTAGTTAAGGACCTATTTGCCCCTCTAACTAGATCTATCTTTGTCAAGAAGAGCTAATTTGTGCACTTTGATCTCCCAACATCATCTTCCGCCATCAAGATAGAGGTGATGAAACTTCATGCTTTTGCAAATGGAAATGTGTTTATGTGTGTGATATGTTTGGAAATTGTGTGTGTGGCATGAGTCGACGCCACAAATTGTGCTTTTTGAGTCGGCCATGTTTTCTATGTCGAAATGATTTATTTCGCTTCATAATTCCGGCAAACTCTAGATCCATATATGTCCTATTTTTAGGAAGGTCATGCCAAATTTTTATGACTTTGATGCATGCATGCATTTTTACAATCAATTTTTTATTATTACTGCGCAGAGTAGTGATTTATGGTCAAGGAACGATGGTGGTGTGTGGTTGCGGGTCGGCGTGCAAGACATGAAAGAGGCCAACCGGATGAGGTTTTATGTCCGTGGTCGAAAATGCAAAGGAATAGTTTGGTTCGGATTTCATGACGCATGGTCGTGGGTCAAGCCGCACCGCCATGACTGGTTTCATGGATGGCTATACTAGGTGGATAATTGAAGATGAGGATGACGATGTTGAGGATGCTGACACAAGCAGGAAATGATGACACGGGCAAGACGAAGAGATGATCGATAACGGCGTAAGGGAAGAGCCCGACATGGCGGCGGAGAAGGGGCCGGACATGGCGGAGGAGAAGGGGCCGGATGGCGCAAGGAGAGAACGGACATGGACTCCACGCAGTAAGAGTTTCGTTTGCATTTAGTTCAATCGTAAGGGACCTCATAGTTCAAGCATATTGCTTCGCATGGAGACGAAAGTACCGAGAGCTGCTTCTAGAGAGGAGGCTAAGTTGGAGCAACTGGTGGTAGACTCAACACTCCATTGTATGATGGTTGAAACTCGAGGTGATTCTGCTTGAGTTTCACTTCCAACTCCTCAAGACGGCTACAAAAACAAATGGACCGACACTAGCCTCAATGAGCATCTCAAGTACCTAAAGGATGTTCTTCCTGCGGGTAATCTATGTCCTACTAGTGTTGATGAGGGCCAAGAAGATCGTGTGCCTCTTGATCTGCCCACACGTTAGATACCATGCATGCATCAACGATCGTATAATTTTATCGGAAGGAAACTAAGAAAACAAGCCGTCTGCTGTGCAATGCTTCTCGATACAAGAAGGTCGGAAGAAATGTCCCCTGTAAAGTTGTATGGTACTTTTACCGCATCACTCCCCGCTCCAGCAGGTATTTTGTAGATCCCAAGGAAGAAGTTTAATGCGCGGGGCACTGGAGAGGAAGAAGCCCGACGATGGAGATGATCCAAGCCGAGACACGCGGAAGGATGGAAGCCGCGGAGAGCGCTGAATGCCTTACTATCGGGTATTTTGAGTGATGCAAGGAACATCGTGTTTCGGCATGGTACCGATGTGGCATGAACTGCTTACAACCGTAACACCAACCATAGTATATGGCCCGTGTTTGTATGGATGTATTAACCCCTGTTGCCACATGAAATCAAAGCACATTCACATGAGCATGCTTATTCAAGGCCAAAACAACCAGGAAATAATATTAATTTGTATCTGGGCTACTTCAAGAGGAGTTAGAGACGTTATGAAAAACACCGCCAAGACATGGGACGCCAAAGAAGGTGAGTATTTCAACATGAGAGCCAGCGCTGATCACGATAAAGGCAGGACTATCTCTTACACGGATATGTGGCAGCCGTGTGCTATGGATATTGCGGATGCACGCTGCTGTATGGATGATACAACGCCTCAAATGCTAACGCCAAGGAAAGATGGCGGGTCCGGAAAATCGGTATGGGGCATCAAGATGGCTTGAACAGACGCACCTGTGGAGAAACCGTGGAGATCTATTCAATGGTCACGCCGAGCATCGAGGACCTGCACGTAAGCGGAGCGGTGCCAAATCGGCGAGCTGTTGAAAACCTGGAATGAGTGCCCGCGCTGCCGAGAGACGACGAGAAAGGCGCCAGAGCCGCTGTCAAGGTATGGAAGACGCAGGTCTCGTTCGGGACTTGAGTACCGCACAAACTCGACACACCTCATTGCCCAGATCAAATGCATATCCGTAAGAATGTCCTTGAGAGCTTGCTCCGCAATAATCGGCTGAACATGCGTGATAAGACTAAGGATGGGCCAAGGCAAGAAAAGACTTGCAAGATTTGAAAAATCGTGGAAGATCTCGCATATGCCGCCCCGTCAAATCGTCGACGAGACAGAGACGGAGACAGAGGCACGGAGAAGAAGGGCAAGAAATTAAAGAAAGAAGATTATCGCTTCTCTTGCTTCACCTTAAGTCAGCCTGAGATCAATCAATTTTAAGTGCTCTACCGAGTGAAAGTTAGTTCAAGCATGCACGTGGGCAAGATAAGGTATATCTAGACACCGACAAGAAAAAGGTTCAGCCGATGAAGTCTCATGATCGTCATGTGATGATGACGCAGATATCACCGTCAGCTCTTTAGAGGGATAATGGATAAGACATGCGTGAAACGCTTATTGGTCTCTGCAACTTTTTGACGCTATCTCTAAAGTCGATCACAGGTGAAGCAGCTCCAAAGGCTACTGTGAAGAGATCACTGGATACCGAATGAGCTGAGATGTACTTCCTACCGCTTTCTTCGACACGGATGGTGCATCTCGTGTCCATATTGTGGATGACATAATAGACCTGGGCCGCCATTCCCGCACAACATGATGCCGCTTGAGAGGATGAATGGGATCATCAGCGGATTCGTTTGTAATACGTCACGTCCGGATGGAAGCATCGTCCTGTATTATTTGGCACAAGAGTGCATCTTTTTCTTGGAGAATTTTCTTTATATGGTGCAGCCACCAGTCACTGGTGTTAGTGTTGGTTCTGGCCAAAGCAATGCATCGCATGGGAGGCTCGGCGAGATGGTCACCAGAACGGTCGCAGGGAACTCGCATCGTGGCATACTCGGCATCGACGCAGCAGCGATTTTGATAGCAAGCAAACTAGTCAAGGCAACATACCTAGATGTGGTAGATCCTTTCGCGGGCATCGCACAAAGAAATTATCAAATAAAGAAGTATCGCGGACCGGGGGTAGTGACTGACGGACCAAGTTACTAGAGAGCACAACTCCACTCTCCTCGCATTGGTTCAAAGAGCATATTATTGCTAACTTCTGAGGAGGGCTCTAAGGACGGATTGCTCATATACGCTTTAGCACATGCCCCTCGCCCAACCTCGTAACCTATCGTGCATATGATATCAACTGATACACGCTCTACACGGAGGCAAAGATATGGACAAAGGATGATCGTAACTCAGGGTGACGATGGAATGCATGACCGCAGCGATAAACTGCACAATCGAACGATTTTATGGAAGGGTCGAGGAGATCGGGAGCTTGACTACTCGATCGCACAACACGACGATGTTCCGGTCGATGGGCTAAGAATGTCGAAGAGAAAGCCGGATGTTCACTACCATGACTATACCCGACGCCAAGAGCGCCACTTAACGCTATCGCAAAAAACGAGCCATGGGTACACGCTAAGCACGTGACACAATGCTTCTTCATAATCGACCCGCAATCCCAGCCGTGTTGTCGTGAGGAGAGGCAAAAGGAACATCATTGAATGGATGGAGTCGCCAACGAGGAAGACTATGATCAGACGCAACCCAATGAGGGAAGATGACGAGATGATGAAGTATACGCCAAAAGAAGAATCAATACTACGTTACCTAAGAAAAATCGCACTCCATGGAAAAGGCAAAGTCACAATGAGGGGCTCAATTATTCTTCATTAACAAGAAGGGAAAGAAGCTGACTCAAAACGAAAACGCCAAGACTGAGGAAACGATGTTATGGGTCCAATGATGTGTAATAGATATATGTTCCTATTTTGTATACACACTTAGCCATATGATGTGTAATATATATGTTCCTATTTTGCATACATATTTAACCGCAAATGATGCAATATATATCGCCCTCCCTTCGCTCAACGCCTCGAAATAAAAGTGGGATAAAATAAAGGAAAAGAAAATGAAAACTGGCAGTAGCGACGCATGAGTAGCGTTCTTATAAACCGCGTCTACGCATATAGTAGCAGCGCTTTATAAACCGCTGCCGCTACGCACGTAGTAGCAGCTGTTTAGCATCAAGCGCTGCAGCTACAGATCATAGTAGTAGCGCTGTTACGCATAACGCGCCATCGCTACGCCCACTTAACCCAAAATTTTCACTGCAGCCTTCATCCCGCCACATTTCCCCAAATCCCCACTCTCTCCGTCCCAGCCTCGCCACTCCTGCGCCCAGGCTTCGCCCTCGATCCGGCGGCCACAGGCTTAGCCGCCCTGGCCTCGTCTCCTGCCTCGACCTCGACTCAGGCTGCTCAGGCTGCCGCCGCCTCGCTCCGACTGCGCCTCGAGCCTCGGCCCTCGCCTCCCTCCTCGCCGCACTCTCAGAACTCCCCTCTCGCTATAGGGTTCATGTTAATTAATTAGGTTATCTATTTAGTTATGAATTTAGCTAGGTTTCAAAATTAGCTGAATTTATATGGAAATTTGAACTGACATGTGATATGTGCATATGTCATGTTTTGGACATGTCATGTTTGGAAAATGATCCGAGTGGCCTATGTTACGCCTGAAATGTTGATTCATTTCGCTTTGTGATTTCAGCGCCGATATGTCCATTTTTAGCAAAGGTCATGCCAAATTTCCGTGAATAAAGGCATGATTTGTGCTACATAGTTGGTATATCGAAGTGCCTGCACATAGATTTCTTTTACGCATTTCTCATTTATTCATACTTTTAGAAATAAATGAGGCCACTTAATCATAGGAAACATGTCGAACAACGAAGAAACGGGCCTTTCACCAAGATGCGATTTAGATGGATTATGATGGTGAACAAGAGTACTCGACTATTTGATCGCTAAGCAAGGTTTGCAGGTCGGCCTCGATGATGGTAATCGACGACATCGACATCGACGGGCGCCGGCAACCGACGGCGCCGCAAGACCGATGGCGCGCCGAGACCGTGGGGAAGGTACTCGGGAAGGTACCGCCTCGATGCCGATACCGAAAGAGGAAGCATAAGAAGCAGAGGATACGAAAACCTAACAAACTAGGGATTGGACGACTTGTGATCACAAAGATGGCACCGCAAGTTTGAGCCGTTAGAGCCGGAAGAACCTCGCAAGTGCTATGGGAACCAAGTAGGATGCATCCCTACGGAATGCGCGAGCATCAACGACGATGACTTAAGGAGTAAAGAACATTTGACGAGTTGCTCCTAACGGTTGCACAAGAGATTCAAGTTCCCCGACCGGATGATAACATAGAACAACCGTGGATGATCCAAGATGAAAAAGATTAACAATCACGCCATGGGCATGTTCAGCAATGATTTGGCCTCTCGGAAAGGGAGGGTGAAACGAGCTATTGAGGCTGATGAACCCTTGTCCAAGATTCTCGAGGAAAATCCGACACTTACGGAAGAGGAGTTCAAAAGTTCAAGGACACTTGCGCTACCGAGGCAGCCAAGGCTAAGGCTGCGAAATTCAAAAGCCTTCAGCCCGAACACGGAAGCATCGCCTGAAGCCGTGGCTACCTCGTAAAAGGCCCATATGGGATAAGGAGGACGCGAACGTGAAGCCGCTGGTCTCCTGCACTCTTCGCGAAGTTCACCAACCCTTGGAGCATGACTTCATCAGGCCCGCCACAAGTGGGACAAGGAGAAAAGGTTTTTACACGGACAAGATCACGAGGAAATTGATTAGACATCGGAGAAGCAACACCGCTTGCAGCCAAAGCCCTCATTCGATGAGGCCAAGTGGGACACCCTCTCAACCGGCCTTGAACGAACTTAAGGGACTCGCTGGACCAGCGCCGCAATATGGTTGCGTGTACGGCGCCGAGACGGCGCCACGGGAAGGTGTTTACAACGACGGCCCGGAGGCCAAGAAGCGTAAAAAGAAGTTTAGTCAGCGCACATCGACGCAAAGGTGAAGCTTAGGTCGAGAAAAAGCAGCCGAGGACGCGAAAAAGCAGCCGAGGACAATATGAGTTGCTACAAGAAGCATGCAATGTCCAGAATCGCCAGTAAATGATTTCGCCATTAACTTGGTTCCAGCTATCATCAATCGGGCGAAGGAAAATCCGCATAAGACGGTACATGATTTCGATGCCCGCTCGCGAAAGCAACTCCATGAACAACAACACCATCGCACCATCACTTGCTCAAGCAACCGGCCTCTTCGCAGCCGCTCCGCCATAGCAGCCGCCTCGGCCTCAGCGCTTAGGTGGGCCTTCGCTTTTGGCTGAGCTTGACGCCCACGGTAATTACATGTCGCACCAACATATATATATAGATAATATTCCATTTTTGTTGCTTTTCTGTTGTTTTACACCACAACATATGTGTTTGCAAAGTAAAGAAACCCCATGCACCATACTCTACTTGATCAAAGGCCGAAGGTGGACGTGGAAAGGGGATGATAATGGACCCTCTCAACGCACATTCCACAACCACCCGATCTCATGGGCACTTCAGGTTAGCTTGACCAAGGTGAAATCGGGCACGAGGATTTGCCTCCTCCAAGACAAAGATGTGGGAGCGGACGACGAGACCCCGCCATGATTGGACGATGCAAGGGTTGGGTGCTGCTATGGTCAAGAATCTTATTCATCCGAGCCGCCGAGAGCACACCAATAACTACCACACATCAACAAGCATAGTGGAGACCACCACCCCACCCACGCAATTACTAGCTCCGTAGTAGTGCCGGTGAGAGCGGCGACTACATGATGAAGGGGTGCAATAGTATCGGCTGATGTACCAGAGACATGAGAATGGATGATGAGACGGAGGTCGACCCTATGGATTACCTCAATACAAACGCGATGACTCGTGACATAGATATGATGAGTCAACCATATGACTAATCGGGCTATCACTTGCTAATGAGGATATGGATGATATGACGGCAGGGCCGCACTCATGGAATGCAAAAAGTCTCTTCATGAAATCCTCACAGACACGCTCAAGATGCCGCCAACACAGCTCAACTAGCCGGGCGCGAGGGTCGACAAGATTTAGCCCGGGAACACTTGGGCAGGGGTTAAGGAAGGGTCTGAAGGTGTGCCCAAGAAAAAGGAGAGGAAGAGATCGGGAAGGTAATCGCTTCCAAACAAGCCGAGCACACAAAGCAGCGACGATGCATTCTAAAGAGCGGTACCGTGAAAGGTGCAGTCATGTTCCATCTCACGGGCGAGCCGATGCTACCGCCAAAACCGCCGGAGGCACTATCAGGGATCTCGTGGAGACTGCACGACCATATGTCGCCGATCGAGAAAAGCCTACTAGCCTCAAAGGATCCAGGATATCCGACATACGCGCTCGTGTGCTCGAGGGAAGTGCTACGCCGACACACGGCCCATGGAGGTGTTCTTCGCGGTTTGACCATATCTTTGAGATGTTTCTAACAAGGCGCTTGATTTTACTATCGTCCGCCTTTTTGCGCTACATATGAGCTCCGGCTGAAGAGTGAAGAAGTCTCGCAAACTCGTGTGGCGGATCCGCATTACATGCACGAAGTCTTTCTTGAGTCTCGACTTTGAGCGTAAACGAGGAGTTCAAGCATTCTTCATCTTGCATTCCAAAGTGCAATTCTTTCTACCTTATCTTCTCGAGGTGGTGTTAGATCATTCTTGATAATTTCACTTGCTTCATGATTCACAAGTTTTCAAGAGTGACATATTTAAATCCATCTTTTTTCTTTGTTCAAGAGATCTTTTCAACCGCCAATCTCTTCATTGAGTTATATCTGGTATAGATTTCACCTAAAGCCTTCCCTAGGAACGCTTATTTTGGTGCTTATTAATGACCCAAGTTATCTCTTTTCCATCTTGATGGAACAAGCTTTCATCTCTTCGTTAATCTCAAGCAAGCAATTGTTTAGTGTGGTTGTCACCTCATAATGTTGAGATGTTTCCATAAGCCCACTACAAACTTATTCCTTTCATTGTTGGTCTTCCAACAACTCTATTCTAACCTTCTTGCAAGGATGCCTTCCAAATTCAATTGTGGTAGAAGTTGTCATTTTCTTCTCCGCCCTTTATCCCAACGGTCTAGCTTCTATTCTTTCGTTCCGAGGCATTGTGATGTTGTGCTCTTCAATCATCATCTTGTTTTGTCAGATCGCCTTCTTTTCTTGCTTATCCAGCTAACCTGAGTGTTGTGTCATCTCTTCAAGTTCTTTTCATCTTATCAAGTTTTCCTTCTTCTTTCACGGAGTGTCATCGATTTTGATCTTCCCTGTTCCTTGTTTATCTCGCTTCAACTAGAGTGGTTTCAATTACTTCGTCCATTGTACTCGCCATTCATAGCTTTGCAAACTACAAGGTTCACATGGTGTTCCTTGTTTCTATTTTCATCGTAGTGCTCTCAATTGTGTTCAACTCCGCTGTGTTCTTTCAACTTTTCAACCTCTCAAGGTTCTTTGGTTTCACTTTTGTCGAAGAAGCAACTTAGTTTTACCTCCTCTTCCTCTTCGCTTCTCTCCTAGGCCATCCCAGATCTGGACGAGATCCTCTCGTAGTGGTGGAGTGTTGTAACGCCCAAGACCGGAGCTTCAGAAGATTCCAGCTACTCCGAATTTTGCCGTATGCATTTGTTTTGTTTGTTGCATCATGTGCTTTGCATCGGCCATCATGCCATCATGTCATTAATCTTTGCATCTTGAGCTTTGCATCATGTCATTTAATTCAACCAATTAAATTGCATGGATCTTCGTCCATTTAAAACGAGGGAATTCACGTGGTGATTCTCTTTATAACATATCCTCCCAATATTAGGGACCTATATTAAATATTTCATTTCGAATCACCCATAACACACGCAAAACATTTTCCATGTCTATTTCTTCGAAGCTTGACCTCCAAACCTTGTCAATATTTCTCTCAATTTTATCAAGGCCCTCTAAAAATCTCAGCCCATTTAGAGTCCTTTCTTTAGTGGGTTTCAAAATTCAAACATGTTTCATTAAATTCAACATGTGCAAATCTATTGTTCTCAAAAATCCTCTTGCCATTTTATTTAAACTCCTCACATTTTTACGAGGCCGTGAAAATTATCCCCATGCCCATTCCACCCCTAACTTCTCTTTCTCTTCTTCTCTTTTTCTGTTTTGTTTTAATTGGTAAAAGGATGAGAGAGAGAGAAGAGGTGCAGTCCATCCCACCGTGCCAGCCCACTAAACACCTTAGGCCCAGCCGACCTAACCCTAGGCCCGACTCCTCTCTCTCCTCATCCTCGTCTCCGCAGCCACTCCCATCGATCCCTCCTTCGTTTCTCCTCCCAGCCGCCTACCGATGCCCTCGCCCACCCCGATCTCCTCTCCCTTGATCCATCTCTCCTCCAGTCTTGCCTCCTCCTCGATCTCGAGCCCAGCACGCTGTCATCGGCTTCCACGCTGCTCACACCACCGCCTTTCCCGCATCTCCTCCCCGTCTCAAGGCCTCCTCCGCTGGCCACGACGCCTCGCTTCCACCGCTCAGACGCCATGGCCGGCCGCCTTCGCCCGCACCCCGACGCCTGCCTCCTTCTCGCTATTCCACCATGGAGGACCAGCAGTCCCTCGCCATCCTCATCGCCCCACTCAGCAGGCTCGCCCCGCCAAGCCCTCACCTCGCCGGGTCCGGCCACACCTCCGCCGCTTGCCGCCTCCGCGCTTCCACGGATGACGCCGCCGCCGGGCGCAGCTCGCCAGATCCGTGGATCTCTTTCCCGTGTCGCCTACATCGCCGCGACCACCACGGGCGACGCTGAACGCCAAGACAAGATCGCTGGCGCCCTCATCTTCCCCGGTCGGTTCTCGCCATGTTCCCGAGCGGACGCCCTCTGCCGCCGCTGCCGCTGCAAGTCCCGCCGAAAACAGCCTCGTGATCGCGCCAAGTCTCTGCACCTTCACTTGTCGTTGTGTTGATGCCAAGTCCAACGACCACCAAGCAGGAATAGCGCCAAGTACCACGACCTCTTTGGGAGACCCGTGAACATCAAGTTCTTCGCCATGAACGGTTACAGTGTTGGGATCCGCAAGTACCTCTCCGATCGCCAAGACCAAGTACACGGTGACGCCAAGTACCACGACATCCATGTTCGCTCACGGAACGGTACATCTACACCGCCAAGACCGGACCGACAAGTACCCGACGTCAAGGTACCACTACCGTCGACCAACATCTACGTAAACGTACAACTACTGCCGCCACGTGAACAACGACTTCCACGCCGCAGTATGACGCTTTCTTCCTACAAACTCGATTCGGCCCAAAAAGCACGCTTCAAAGGTATAACCTCGAGACGCCACCGTGGACCGAATGCATGTGTTGAATGAGATGCACCTATGTTTGGACCGTGTCCGAATTGTTCTTGCACGCTCGCCGAAGCCATGCCACCATTATGTGGGACACCCTAACCGGATCACCCCAACATCTCTGCGCGACCCTTTTGCACCGTATTCTCCGTGAGCTAATGAACGATATGTTGCCATGGCATCATTTTCGGATATGTTGCCGTGGCATCATTTTCGGATATGTTGCCGCGGCATCATTTTCGGATATGTTGCTGTGGCACCATTTTTGTTTCGCCACCGCGGCACCCTTTTCGCTCGCCATGGTGCACCAAATGCTCTTATCATGCTCATGTCAACATTTTCATAAATATTGCATAAACTTGCATATGTCATCCGTGATCATGATCACAACAACTAAAATGTTTAAAATTGTTGTTTATGCTAAATTGCTAAATAACATGGGGATTTTTCGAAGTGTTGTTTGTGTCTCCGGCCTCATTTAAACTTGCCTAGCTAGGTAGTTTTGTTATGCTTTGCCTCTTGCCATGTTTAACAACATTTAATATTGATGGGTACATTAACGAGAGAGAACTAAATAACTTGAATGTGGTAGCCATTAATATGCAACTCGTTATATTGAGCTCCACTTAATTTGTGGTATTGTTTGTGCACTTTGCCATGCCATGCCTCATTAAACCGACATGCATCATACTTTTTTGTGCATCATAACATGTTTATGCTTGTGTGTTTACCATGTTGTTTGTTTTTCCGGTTTGCTTCTCTCGTTAGCTTCGGTTTCGCCCGAGTTGTGAGGATCCGTCGACTCGTCCGCTTGTCTTCTTCATGGACTCGTTTCTTCTTCCTTGGGATCTCGTGCAAGATGATCATACCTCGAAATCACTACTATCTTTTCTATGCTAGCTTGCTCGCTTTTGCTATGCCAATGCTACGATGCCTACCATTTGCTTGTCAGCCTCCCAAATTGCCATGTCAAACCTCTAACCCACCATGTCCTAGCAAACCGTTGATTGGCTATGTTACCGCTTTGCTCACCTCTTATAGCGTGCTGTTAGTTGCAGAAGATGAAGTTTGTTCTTGTTGAACATGGAGATGTTGTTCCTTGTTGGAACATGTTTACTTGTTGGGATATCACAATATCTCTTATATTATTAATGCATCTATATATTTGGTAAAGGGTGGCTGGCCTTATGCCCGGTGTTTTGTTCCACTTTGCCGCCAAGTTTCACATACCGTGTTATGTTCCCGGATTTTATGCTCCTAACGCTGGCAGTGGGTGATTTATGTGACCCCCGACAGTTCTTTGAATAAAACTTGTCCAAGAAGGCCCAACCTTGGTTTTACCATTTGCCTCACCTAGCCCTTTTTCCCTTGGGTTTGAGCCCAAGGGTCATCTTTATTTACCTCGGGCCGTTGCTCACAGAGTGTTGGTCCAAACCATCAACCGGTGGCCACCGTGGCAACTCGGCTGGCCTACCGAAGTTTGGTCAATCCGTGTGCCCCGAGAACGAGATATGTGCAGCTCCTACCAGGATTTGCCGGCACATTCGCGGCTTTGCTACTCTTGTTTTACCATTGTAAATGTCTTGATGTACCGGATACCGAACCGATGGGAGTGTCTCGAGTGAAGGTCTATTCCTTCATTGATCGCGAGAGCTTGTCATGGGCTAAGTTGGGACACACCGCAGGGTATAAACTTTTGAGAGCCGTGTCATGTTATGTGGCGATGGGAATTTGTTAATGTCCTGCTAGAAAACCCAAGTTGACCTTTTAATTCAAATACATCAACCGCAGTGTAACCGTGATGGTCTCTTCGGCGGAGTCTGGAAGTGAACACGGTGTTGGAGTTATGTTTGACGAAGTAGTTTCGTGATCACTTCTTGATCATACTTTTATCGACCGGCTTTGCCTTCTCTTCTCGCTTCTCTTTTGCATTCTAGCCACCATATATGCTAGTCACTTGCTGCAGCTCCACCTCATTATTCCATCCTTCCTATAAGCTTAAATAGTCTTGATCTCGCGGTGCAAGATTGCTGAGTCCCGTGGCTCAGCCATTTCCAAAACCAGTTTGCAGTGCCTATGTTACGAAAGGTGTGACGCAACCAAGCTCAAGGAGGAGCTCGATGAAGATTTGCCTTTGTGTTGTTTCGCTCTAGTTGATCAAGAGGGAGCCCAGTTGGGGTCGATCGGGACCTTTGTCACATTTGGGGTTCTTCTTTATTTTGGTTCCAGAGTCGGACCTTGATTGTATCTGGATGATGTAATTATTCATGTAATTGTGTAGTGGCGATTGTAAGCCAACTATGTATCTCTTTCCTTATGTATTACATGGGTTGTGTGAAGATTACCTCACTTATGACATTGCTTTCAATGCGTGTTATGCTCTAAGTCGTGTTCACATGGGAGATATAGCCGCATCGAGGGCGCATGATGGGAGCAGGATGGATTGGACAGTAGGGCTAGGTTAGGTTGTTTATATAGGAAAGGGATTAGTTTAGGGTTATCGGATCCTCCGATCGAATCGGACGGTTCAAATAAATAGGCTGGAGTCCAAATAATAAAACGGAGATGTTTTGTAGACGTTAGGGGATGATCCGACACAACGGTGACGATCGCCTGGTCGGGTTCGTAAGTTTTCGGACACGCCGCAAGAAGGGGTCGGTGGTTGTAGAGAGGTTAGGTGGTATGACAAGAGGGAAACGCAACATGGTTGGTCTCAAACGGTCAATGAACGCAACGGAGAGAAGCGAGGAACGGCAACTACGAGCGATGCAAGTTTTAAAACAAAGACAGCAACGAAGCCGATGCAATGCAAATGATGCGATGAGATGAGATGCATGACATGAACAAAATGCAAAACAAACAAAAAACCCAACCACGAAGGAAATATCATATCACATCTCCGAAAAGGCAAGAGTTGGAGTTACTAATATGGAAAGTTGTATTCAAGCATAAACACTCCACCACTATTTAGAGGATTCATTCCCGAGATCTAGGATGGCATCGGAGGGAAAAGGAAGAGGAAGAGGAGAGGTAAAACTAAGTTGTTTTGATTTAACGTAGAAACCAACGAACCTTGAGAGGTTGAGCAATTTAAAAGAAAGAGTACAAAAGAGATGAACGAGATTGCAAACAACTGGTAGAAAAGAGGAACAAGGAGTATTACGAGAACTTGAAGGTTGAAAGACATGGAAATAAGAGCTTCATGAACGAAAAGAATATGACCACCTCAAGATAATGAGATAGCCAAGGAACAAGAATGATAGAATTTGGATAGCACTCCCAGAGAAAAGAGAAGAAAACTTGATGAGATGAAAAGATATTGAAGAGATGATACAACACCGTTAAATGGATAAGGAAGAAAAGAACACGATCCTCACAAAACGAGGTGATGGGTGAAGAGCACAACATCACAATGCCTCTCAGAACTAAAGAATACAAGTTGGATCATTGGGATAAAGGGATGGAGAAGAAAATAACAACTTTTGCCACAAGTGAACTTGGAAAACATCCTTGCAAAGAAGAATCGAACGGAGTTGTTGGAAACCCACAATGAAACGAATAAGCTTGTATTGGGCTTATGGAAAACATCTCAAAATGCCGAGGTGAGCTTCTCCACCAACGAAAGAAATGATTGGATTGATATCAACAAGGAGACGAGAAACTTATTTCACGGAGGACAAATGAAGAACTTGGGTCATTTATAAGCACCATAAATAGAAACAACTTAGGGAAAGCTTTAGGTGAAATATAACCCAAGATAACTCCAATGAAGAGACTGATGGATTTAAAATACCTCATTCTTGACAACAATATGAATCATGAAACATGAAGGAAATTGTCAAGAGTGACATAACACCATCTCAAAAGATAAGATAGAAGGAACTGCACTTTGGAATGCAAGATGAAGAATACTTGAACTCCCCAAACAAAACATGTGTTGAGCACCATGTTTATCTTAGAGTATAGCTTATGGATCATAACTTTGAGAGAAAACTTGAAGAACAATTGAAGAGTGAAAGGAATCTTGACTAACCACCATGAAGAAACTCCATGAAGAACTCCGTAATAAAAGGATGATAGAAAGAAAGAGAAGTTGAGACACAAGGTGAAGTCTTGCAATGATAAGATGAAGCCGGGATGATATAACCGAGAACTTTGAACCGGAAGAAAAGATGAAGCATCTCGAACCGAGAATGTGATATGATGAACAAACTCCGAAAGAAGAGATGAACAGCTTAGAACTGAGAAATTGATACCATTACTAACTTCGAAAAGGAATTAATCACTTGATGAAACAAGAATAAGAATTATGTTATGCGATCCTTCACCAAATTAAATTGATGACAAGCAACGGATTTGGCACACTACTTATTCTTTTCGAAATGGTTAAGATAGATATGGCTAAACTTGAGAAGGTATTGATGGAACCATCGGCGGAATTTGGAAACAACGAATGAAATAATATGATAACGAAGGAAGTGAAATCTTGAACGAACCACCATAAGAATTGAAATGAACGTGAGTAAAGGCACAATTTGTTGGGGAACGAGTAATTTCAAAAATTTCCTATGCACACGCAAGATCATGGTGATGTATAGCAACGAGAGGAGAGGTTGTCTACATACCTTGTAGACCGGCGAAGCGATCACAACGTAGAGGAAGTAGTCAGACGCCTCCTCGCGATCCGACCGATCCGGCGCCACATCTCGACGCCCCGAAGTTCTTGACACGACAGCTCGATGACGCCCTCAGACCGATCCAGCCGAGTGTCGAGGGAGAGTTCCACAAGACGACGGCGGCAGGACGATCTTGATGTTTCACTGCGCAGGGTCGCTTAAGCTTCATGACGGTATAACCGAGGTGGAATATGGAGGGGGGCACCGACACGGCTAAGGAACGATCTCACGATCAACTTGTGTGTTTCCAAGGTGCCCCTGCCCCGTGATATAAAGGAGCAAGGGGGAGGGGCCAAGGCAGGCGAGGCTACTGGGAGTCCTACTCCTCTGGAGGATTCCAATCCTAGTTGGACTAGGATTCCTTGAGGGGAAAGAGAGAGAGAGGGGGCCTCTTCTCCTAGTCCTAGTAGGACTAGGGAAGGGGAGGCGCCTCCCAGGGCTGGCCCCTTCTCCTTTCCACTAGGCCCATCGAGGCCCATTTACCTCCCGGGGTTCCGTAACCTCCCTACTCCCAGAATTCCTGCCGCCTCGAACCATTCCAACTCCAAACATAGGCTTCCAATATATCAATCTTTATGTCTCGACCATTCCGAGACTTCTCATGTCCGTGATCACATCCGGACTAACTCCTTCGTACATCAAAATACATAAACTCATAATAACGCCATCGTGAACCTTGCTGCGTAGGATTCTACGGTTCGAGAACAATGTAGACATGACCTAGTACTATTCACGGTCAATAACCAACAGCGGACCCGGATGCCCATATTGGTTCCTACATATTCTACGAAGATCTTTATCGGTCAGACCGCATAACATAACGCTGTTCCTTTGTCATCTAGATGTTACTCGCCCGAGATTCGATCGCTCAGATCCAATACCTAGTTCAATCTCGCATCGCAAGTCTCTTTACTCGCTCCGAATACATCATCTCGTAACTAACTCATTAGTTACAATGCTTGCAAGGCTTAAGTGATGTGCATTACCGAGAGGGCCCAGAGATACCTCCGACATTCGGAGTGACAAATCCTAATCTCAAATACGCCAACCCAACATCTCCTTTTGAGACACCTGTAGTACTCCTTTATAATCACCCAGCATGTTGTGACGCTTGGTAGCACCCAAAGTGTTCCTCCGTAAACGGAGTTGCATAATCATAGTTACAGTGAACATGTATATGTCATGGATAAAAGCAGAGCAACATACTAAACGATCGGTGCTAAGCTAATGGAATGGGTCATGTCAATCGATCATTCTACTAATGATGACCTTGTTAATCAAATAACAACTCTTTGTTCATGGTTAGGAAACATAACCATCTTTGATTAACAAGCTAGTCTAGTAGAGGCATACTAGTGACATATTGTTTGTCTATGCATTCACACATGTATCATGTTTCCTAAGCATACATTCTAGCATGAATGATAAACATTTATCATGATATGAGGAAATATATAATAACTTTATTATTGTCTCTAGGCATATTTCCTTCAGTCTCCCACTTGCACTAGAGTCAATAATCTAGATCACATCACCATGTGATTAACATCGATAGTTCACATCATCATGTGATTAACACCCATAGTTCACATCACCATGTGACCAACACCCAAAGGGTTTACTAGATTCAGTAATCTAGTTCACATCGCTATGTGATTAACACCCAAAGAGTACTAAGGTGTGATCATGTTTTGTTTGTGAGAGAGTCTTAGTCAACGGTCTTTCACATTCAGATCCGTTATGTATTTTGCAATTTTTCTATGTCTACAATGCTCGCATTTAAGCTACTCTAGCTAATTGCTCCCACTTCCAATATGTATCTAGATCGACACTTAGAGTCATCTGATCAGTGTCAAAGTTGCATCGACGTAACCCTTACGATTTAACCTTTTGTCACTTCCATAATCGAGAAACATATCCTTATTCCACTAAGGATAATTTTGACCGCGTCCAGTGATCTACTTAGATCACTATTGTATTCTCTAAACTCAAAGGTGGTATACAATAGATCTGGTACACAGATGGCATACTTTATAGAAACTATGGCCAAGGCATAGTGAATGACTCATTCTCTTTCTATCTTCTCGTGGTCGGGTTTTGAGTTTACTCAATTTCACACCTTGTAACACGTGCAAGAACTCTTTTTGATCGTTTATTTTGAACTACTTCAAAATCTTGTCAAGGTATGTACTCATTGAAAAACTTATCAAGCATCTTGATCTATCTCTATAGATCTTGATGCTCAATATGTAAGTAGCTTTACCGAGATCTTTCCTTGAAAACTCCTTTCAAACACTTCTTTATGCTTTATGTATCACATTTCGATCTACAATATGTCATTCACATATACTTTATCGTAAATGTCAGTGTTCCCACTCACTTTTTAGTAAATATGTGCTTCACCGTAAGTCTCAGATAAAACTATATGCTTTGATCAACTCATCAAAGCGATATTCCAACTCCGAGATGCTTGCACCAGTCCATAGATGGATCGCTGAGCTTGCACACTTTGTTAGCCCCTTTGGATCGAAAACCCGTTGCATCATATACAACTCTTCCTCCTAAAACCCATTCAGAATGCGAGTTTTACATCCATTTGCCAAATTTCATAAATTGTGGCAATTGCTAACATGATTCGGACGACTTAAGCATCGCTACAGCTGAGAAAATCTCATTGTAGTCAACACCTTGAACTTGTCAAAACCTTTTATGCATAAGTCGAGCTTTGTAGATGTGAATATTACACGCCGCCTTCTTCTTCTTCTTGAAGATCCACTTGTTTTCTATTGCTTGCCTACCGGCAAGTCAACCAAAGTCCACACTTTGTTTTCATACATGGATCCCATCTCGATTTCATGGCCTCAAGCCATTTTATGGAATCTGGCTCACCATCGCCTCATAGTTCAGAGGTTCATCATGGTCTAGTTACATGACTCCGTAACAGGATTACCGCACTACTTTGTGCGGATCTCATTCTGGTTTACCTACGAGATTCGGTAGTAACTTGATCTGAAGTTACATGATCATCATCATTAGCTTCCTCACTAATTGGTGTAGTAGTCACAGAATGATCGTGATGAACTACTTTCCAATAAGGGAGAAGGTACAATTACCTCATCAAGTTCTACTTTCCTCCCACTCACTTCTTTCGAGAGAAACTCCCTTCTTAGAAAGGATCCATTTATTAGCAACGAATGTTTTGCCTTCGATCTGTGATAGAAGGTGTACCCAACAATTTCCTATGGGTATTCTATGAAAGACTCTCGATTTGGGTTTGAGCTTATCAGATGAAACTTTTTTCATAAGCATAAGCTTTAAGAAACGATAACTTTGGTTTCTTGCTAAACCACAGCTCATATAGTGTCGCCTCAACGGATTTAGATGGTGCCCTATTTAACGTGAATGCAGCTGTTCTAATGCATGATCCTAAAACGATATTGGTAAATCGGTAAGAAACATCATAGATTGTACTATATCCAATAAAGTACGGTTACGACGCTCGACACACCATTATGATGTGGTGTTCTGTGGCATGAATTTGTGAAACTATTCCACATTGTTTTAATTGAAGACCAAACTCAGAACTCAAATATTTGTCTCCCGATGACGATCAGAAATCTTATTTTCTTGTCACGATGATTTTTCCACTTCACTGAAATTCTTTTGAACCTTTCAACTATTTTCAGACTTATGTTTCATCAAGTAGATATACCCATATCTGCTCAAATCATCTGAAGGTCAAATAACGATACCCATCATAGCCTTAACACTCATTGGATCGCATACATCGTATGTATTATTTCCAATAAGTCGCTTGCTCGCCATCGCTCCGAGAACGGAGTCTTAGTCATCTTGCCCATGAGGCATGGTTCGCAAGCATCAAGTGATTCATAATCAAGTGATTCCAAAATCCCATCAAGATGGAGTTTCTTCATGCGCTTTACACCAATATGACCTAAACGGCAAGGCCACAAATAAGTTGCACTATCATTATTAACTTTGCATCTTTTGGTTTCAATATTATGAATATGTGTATCACTACGATCGAGATCCAATGAACCATTTTCATTTAAGTAACCATATAAGGTTTTATTCAAAGTGGGTCCCTTCCCGATGCGGACTTGGATCCGTAACTAACGGGTTAACGGAGACCTCCGGTTAAAGTGACACGACGACGCTGCCTCGATGGCTCTCCTCCGGGCAGGTGGAGGGTGGATCATCGGGCTGCAGGAGTGGCGAGGATAGAAACCCACTGAGGAGCACTAAGGGGACTCAGAATGCTGTGCCCGAGGAACTCGGGGAGTAAATCAGAGAAACAGGAGATCTAGAACTGCGGGAACATAGGGAATAAATCCCACGATGGAGAGGTAGTGTTTGAGCAAGGAGACTAAAGTAGAGGCTAAAGCAGACGGCACGACTTAGCTCACAAGCCAGCTCAGAGATCAAGATAGCTTAAAGTGATGTAGCGAGAAAAAGTGGCTAGCGACACTATCGACTCCGGATCAATGAGTGGAAATGAACACGACCATTATCGCGAGAGAAGGGTAGTAATGGAAACTCGTGATTCTCAGATCCGGACCTCATTGTAGCGGAGCTCAACAAGTACATTGAATGCAGCAAATCGGACACCGAGAAGCGGAAGAAGCATAGTCGCTATGAGAGGCAATGAGTAAGAACTAGAATCGAATGGTGCACGGAGTAACCACGGCGTGATACTCATATAATCGAAGTTAGCTAGGCGCCCCGACACACACGATAGACTAGATCGCTCCATGAGGAACAGCCGACGCCACACGCTATTAAGGAGATGCGGCGACGCAGTACATGCATCAACCGAATCGCACGGATACAACACGGGCCATCTACACTCACAACCATTAGCAGGTTAGTATAAAAAATATAATCAAGCAAGAAATGCAACAACCAGCTAAGCATTGCCGACACTCGCTACAACTCAGATCTAGCCTAGTTAACTCGCTTAGTCTAGCGGTCCTCTACAACATGGGGCTCGTACTCTGCGTAGGCACCCCTGCTCAGAGCGATTGGTTTACTCCTCAGATTGCCAAAGAGACCTTGTCTTCTAGCACACACAACAAGATGGCATGAAACAACCACTTTATTCATGCTAGCGAACATAGCTCATATTACAACAAGTAGCAAGGCTGCGGCACACGCGCTGAACAATATGTACATTATTTAGAGAACATAAAGGGGCCTCGATCATGACAACTACTCTAAGCAGCGGAACAATGTCGAAGCGGGACTCCATAGCACAAGGACACCGACGCACACGGGTCAGACTCTAACAGACACCTTTCCAACAGATTCTTCCTGAATCTGCATGCCACGCTGTGTCAAGACATTGAATGCAATTCCAAGATCACATTAAGCATAAACAAGATGATGCATAATATTATGATATTTATCCAATTTAATCAACAATGCAAATAATATAACCAACATGCTATGATGTGCCTCAACTGGGTACTCATTCTCCTGACTTACTTACTGTGTGATCAACAAACATAATATTAATAACACATATTTCTGCGGATCCTTACTTGCCATCACAACCCGACCATATCTCATGGCCTGCGATCCTTACGGCGATCACAACCCGGCCATCTCTTGGCTCAAGACCTTACGGCGATCATAACCCGGCCAACTTCCGGTGGCCCGTGATCCATACGGTGATCGCAACCCGACAACTCATGTCCATTTCTCAACACGATGACCTGACCACCAACCTTAGTGCACCTAGTGTGCATATTTATTAAGTGTTGACCCATGGTGTAACTTTACTGAGCGTGTCCGCATCCGTGGACTCCATCATTCTATAGATCAAGAACACTACAGAGGTTAGTACACCTGCACTCCACACTTTATGGAACCCAGACGCCTGACCTCCACTGTCGACAGTATGATCAAAGTGATCTGAATTCGATGATGTCAAACATAACTCCAACATCAGAAATTACATCGGACTCGCCGAGAGACCATCACCGTGATGGTCTCTTCTCGGGAGTCCGGGAAGTGAACACGGTGTTGGAGTTAGGTTTGACGTAGTAGTTTCTGGATCACTTCTTGATCATACTTTTATCGACCGCTGTTTTTGCCTTTTCTTCTCGCCTCTTTTGCGATTGTAGCCACCATATATGCCGCTTGCTGTGCGAGCTCCACCTCATTATTCCATCCTTCCTATAAGCTTAATAGTCTTGATCTCAAAAGTGCGATTGTTGAGTCCCCGTGGCTCAGGCTACATTCCAAAACCAGTTTCAGTGTGCCTATGTTAATGAGCAGGTGTGACGCAACTAAGCTCAAGGAGGAGCTCTGATGAAGATCTTGCCCTTTGTGTTGTTTCTGCTCTAGTTGATCAGTAGTGGAGCCCAAATAGGGTCGAATGGGACCCTTGTCGTGATTTGGGGTTCTTCTTTTATTTTGGTTCCGTAGTCGGACCTTGATTGTATCTCGATGATGTAATGCTTTATTCATGTAATTGTGTGAAGTGGCGATTGTAAGCCAACTATGCATCTCTTTCCTTATGTATTACATGGGTTGTGTGAAGATTACCTCACTTACATTGCTTTCAATGCTGTTATGCCTCTAAGTCGCGCTCGGTCACGCGGAGATATACCGCATCGAGGGATGCTAATGTTGGTAATAGAGCCTTCCCTGACCTTAGGAGCCCCATTGCTTGATCGCTTTTAGCGGCCGAGTTGTGTCTCAGAAAATGTTTTGAGTCATTTAGGATTATATATATCGGAGAGTTAGGAATTTTTTACTCCTCGCCTCTTTCATCGCTCTGTGAGGTATCCGACGAGAGTTTTGACTCTTATCTTCTCAAATTTCACTCAAATTTTTTTAGGATCACGCGGTATCTTGGAATCGTTCGATGGTTTTATGATGAGAACATTGTCTTGGTGCCTCCCGTCGTGGGTTTAGTGGAAGTGTCCCGGAGTTGAGCTCCGAAAGTGTTGCGCATAATTTTATCGCTGAGTTCTGAATACCGAAGTTTAGTACGCCGACATCGAAAATCTCTTTTATGCAGCTTGTTGGTGAGATAACCCTCGATAACCCAAAGATCTGAGGTGAGTATGGGAGTATTGCCATGACTCAGATAACGGATGCTTTTCAAGGTTGAGGTAGACGATATCCAAGGTTTCTTGGTTATGTGTCGACGGATGGATACAAATTGGATGTAGGTATTGTTAGTTTGGGTGAGATATATTGCTTCCCCAGATCCCCAACACCAGATTGCATAACCAGAAAGTTTCGGAGTTTCATAGGTGGGAATTCAAGTAGCTCCTAGTATATCTTTCCGATGATGCATGATATGGGATTGGGTAACTTTTATCATATGTGTTTGTTCCGCTATTCTCGCAAGCAGTCCTTTGTTTTTGTTTTGAGTTGTGGTATTCGAAAGTCTTCAATGTCAAGTGTTGATTCCATACCTTCCGAAATGGTGTTCTCTATATCCGATGTGAATACTAATCCTTTCTCGGAAATCTTGGAGATTGTCATGTCAATCCTTTTCAACCGGGCGCTTTCTTCAAGTGGATCCGATCACTTCAACATCAGCAAGACTAATTATCATTTCTTCTCTCAACGGTGTTTGTTTCCATCCGTCTCAAGTTGCTTTTGGTTTTTTTCCCCTTCACCCACCTCCTTTTTTCCTCAAGGACTAAGATTTCTTTACCAAGTATCCTTTATTTTTGTGAAGTTTTTCCATTCTTTTCCATCAATGTTCTTACCCGTGGTTCTCAAGATGTTCTACTAGTTCGCTATTCCTCATTCCTTTTCTTCTCCGGTGGATTCAAGTCAAGTTTTGTTGATCATACCTTTTCCTCATTTCAATGTCTTCTCATACCGTGCACCTTATTATCATTCTACTTCTCGCTATTTGTTATTCCGAGTGCTCAAGATATCTCAAGATTCGTGTTTCCACTCTGCATTCGCTCAAGCTCTTCGAGATTGGTATCTCATTCAAGTTCATTTAATTCAACCGTGCAACATCTCTTTTAAATCTTTTCAACGGTGTTCTTTGAGTGGGCCCTAACCCACAGTGTCTTTTTCCCGTGATCTTACCTCGACTTCTTCTATTTTCCCATAGCTATCCTAAATTCTTCTCCAAGTTTGACGAAGAATGAGTTATCATCAATCAAATGCTTTTCTCCAAGATCTTTCAAATTTTCATAGTTGGCTCAACCTCTTCGCTTTTGATTCTTCCGTGTGCCTCAATAATTTTGGTGGTGTTTCTCGCTGTCATTCTCATCATTTGAAGACCGAAGAAGAGTTTCTTTAATCTTGCTCATTCTCTTCAAGATTCATGGTGCTAGCTTGTCGCCATCCTCTCATAATTGTTTTCGATTGTGAGAATCTTTTTCACCCATCTGAGATATTCAAGAGTCTTCTCAGTTTGTCATCCGGAGCCCATCATCTCAAAGATATTCATTCAAGCTTTCATCTCGCTCTCCAAATCTTTTGGTGCATCATTCAAATATCCTCTAATCAGCTAGTGATCTATTCTCTCAATTGTATCTAAATTCCTCAAGTATCTTCATTCATGCTTTCCAATTCTTCCCGGTGAATTGTGCCTTTTGCTTTTCAATTCTTACGGTGGTTCGTTCAAGATTTCTCTTCCTTCTTTGTCATATCAATTCATTCGTTCTTTCCAAATCCCACCGTGGTGTTGAAGACCTTCTCAAGTTTTGATATATCTCTTTTAATCCTTTCACGAGAATAAGTAGTATGCCAAATCGCTGTTTGTCATCAATTTAAATTGGTGAAGGATACGCATAACATAATTCTTATTCTTGTTTCATCCAAGTGATTAATTACTTCTTTCGAGTTTGTTCATGATGAATAAATTTTGCTCGGTTCATTGTTTCATCTTTTTCTTTCCCGTGAGTTCCAAGCCCTCATCATCACGGAGATCCATCTAAATCATTGCAAGGATTCACCTTGTGTTTTCAATTTCTCTTCTTTTCATTCCTTTTGTTAACCGGAGTTCTTCATGGAGGCTCTACATGGTGCTTCATCAAGGATTCTTTTCATTCTTCAATTGTTCTTCAAGATTTTCTCTAGTTATGATCAAAAGTTTATACTCAAAATTAAACATGGTGTTCAACACATGTTTTGTTTTGAGGAGTTCAAGCATTCTTCATCTTGCATTCCAAAGTGCAATTCTTTCTACCTTATCTTTTCGAGGTGGTGTTAGATCATTCTTGATAATTTCACTTCTGTGCTTCATGATTCACATGTTGTCAAGAATGACATATTTAAATCCATCATTTTCTTTTGTTCAAGAGATCTTTTCAATCGTCAATCTCTTCATTGAGTTATCTCTGGTATAGATTTCACCTAAAGCCTTCCCTAGGAACGTTGCATTTTGGTGCTTATTAATGACCCAAGTTATCTCTTTTTCCATCTTGATGGAACAAGCTTTCATCTCTTCGTTAATCTCAAGCAAGCAATTGTTTCCTGTTAGTGGCCGGTTGTCACCTCATAATGTTGAGATGTTTCCATAAGCCCACTACAAACTTATTCTTTTCATTGTTGGTCTTCCAACAACTCTATTCTAACCTTTCTGCAAGGATGCCTTCCAAATTCAATTGTGGTAGAAGTTGTCATTTTCTTCTCCGTCCCTTTATTCCAATGATCTATCTTCTATTCTTTCGTCTCGGAGGCATTTGGATGTTGTGCTCTTCACTCATCATCTCGTTTTGTGAGATCGCTGTTCTTTTCTTGCTTATCCATTTAACCTGAAAGGTGTTTTGTCATCTCTTCAAGTTCTTTTCATCTTATCAAGTTTTCCTTCTTCTTTCAAATGAGTGTCAGTCCGATTTTGGATTCTCCCTGTTCCTTGTTTATCTTGCTTCAACTAGAGTGGTTTCAATTACTTTGTCCATTAAACTCGCTATTCATAGCTTTGCAACCTACAAGTCGTTCATATGGTGTTCTCTTTGTTTCTATTTTCATCGTAGTGTTTTCAATTGTGTTCAACTCCGCTGTGTTCTTTCTTTCAATTGCTCAACCTCTCAAGGTTCGTTGGTTTCACCTTTTGTCGAAGAAGCAACTTAGTTTTACCTCCTCTTCCTCTTCGCTTCTCTCCTAGGCTATCCCTAGATCTCGACGAGATCCTCTCAGAGTGGTGGAGTGTTGTAACGCCCAAGACCGGAGCTTCAGAAGACTCCAGCTACTCCGAGTTTCGTCGTATGCATTTGTTTTGTTTATTGTATCAAAAGCTTTGCATCATGCCATCATGCCATCATGTCATTAATCTTTTGTATCTTGAGCTTTTGCATCATGTCATTTAATTCAACCAATTAAATCAAGATGGATCTTCGTCCATTTAAAACGAGGGAATTCACATGGTGATTCTCTTTATAACATATCCTCCCCATGTTAGGGACCTATATTAAATATTTCATTTCGAATCACCCATAACACACGCAAAAACATTTTCCATGTCTCATTCTCTTCGAAGTTTGACCTCCAAACCTTGTCAATATTTCTCTCAATTTTATCAAGGCCTTCAAAAATCTCTCAGCCCATTTAAAACTCCTTTCTGGAGGGGTTTTCAAAATTCAAACATGTTTCATTAAATTCAACATGTGCAAATCTATTGTTCTCCTAAAAATCCTCTTGCCATTTTATTTAAACTCCTCACATTTTTACGAGTCCATGTGAAAATTATCCCTCATGCCAAATTCCTCCCCTAACTTCTCTTTCTCTTCTTCTCTTTTTCTGCTATGTTTTAATTGGTAAAAGGATGAGAGAGAGAGAAGAGGGCCCTGTCCATCCGACCAGGCCTTCCCACTAAACACCTTAGGCCCAAACCCGCATCTAACCCTAGGTCTGACCCCCTCTTCTCTCCCTCATCCCCTCGCCTCCGCAGCCACTCCCATCGATCCCTCCTTCGCTCTTCCTCCGCGCCCGGCCAGCCGCCTCGATGCCCTCGGCCCCACCTCGACCTCCTCTCCCTTGATCCATCTCTCTTCCCTCCACGACCTCACCTCCTCCTCGCCGATCTCCCACCCAGCACGCCGCCACTGGCGCCTCCATCGCCGCTCGCCACACCGCCTTTCCAGCATCTCCTCCCCGTCTCACTGCCTCCTCCTCCGGCTGGCCACGACGCCCGCGCCTTCCATCGCTCAGACGCCATGGCCGGCCGCCTTCGCCTGCACCTTGACGCCTGCGGCCATCTCGCTATTCCACCAGGGAGGACCAGCAGGCCGCCTCGCCATCCTCATCGCCACTCCGGCAGTTCGGCTCGCCTCGCCGCGCTTGCCCCTCACCTCGCCGCGGGTCCTTCCGCCGCCACCTCCGCCGCTTTCAAGCCGCTTCCGTGCTTCTCCACCGATGACGCCGATACCGGGCGCAGCTCGCCAGATCCGTCGATTCTTTTCCCCGTGTCGCTCACATCGCTCGCGCTCACCACGGGCGACGCTGAACGCCAAGACAGCATCACTGGCCCTCTCATCTTCCCCGGCCGGTTCTCGCCATGTTCTCGGGAGCCGACGCCCTCTGCCGCCGCTGCCGCTGCAAGTCCTGCTCAAAACAGCCTCGTGATCGCGTCAAGTCTCTGCACCTTCACTTGTCGTTGTCCTTGATGCCAAGTCCAACGACCACCAAGCAGGAATAGCGCCAAGTACCACGACCTCTTTGGGGAGACCCGTGAACATCAAGTTCCTCTGCCATGAACGGTTACAGTGTTGGGATCCGCAAGTACCTCTCCGATCGCCAAGACCAAGTACAATGCGGACGCCAAGTACCACGACATCCATGTTCGCTTCACGTAACGCGGTATATCTACACCGCCAAGACCGGACCGACAAGCAATTTGACGTCACAAGGTACCATCACCGTCGACCAATATCTACGAAACCACGTACAACTAATGTCACCACGCGGAACAACGCATTCCACCACGCTGTACGACGACTTCTTCCTACAAACTCGAATCGGCCCAAAAAGCACGCTTCAAAGGTATAACCCTCGAGACGCCGCCCGGGATCGAATGCATGTGTTGAATGAGATGCACCTGCGTTTGGACCGCGTCCGAATTGTTCTTGCACGCTCGCCGAAGCCATGCCACCATTATGTGACACACCCGAACTGGATCACCCCAACATCTCTAGCATGTTCTAGACGCCTTCTTTTGCACCGAGATCTCCGTGAGTCATTGAACCGGAGTTATGTTGCTACGGCATCATTTTCGGACATGCTGCCGTGGCATCATTTTCGGATATGCTGCCGCGGCATCATTTTCGGATATGTTGCTGTGGCACCATTTTTGTTTCTGCCATTGCGGCACCCTTTTCTGCTCTCGCCATGGTGCATCAAATGCTCCATATCATGCCTATGTCAACACTTTCATAAATATTGCATAAAATTGCATATGTCATCCGTGATCATGATAACAACAATTAAAATGTTTAAAATTGTTGTTTATGCTAAATTGCTAAATAACATGGGGATTTTTCGAATTGTTGTTTGTTGTCTCCGGCCTCATTTAAACTTGCCTAAATAGGTAGTTTTATTATGCTTCACCTCTTGCCATGTTTAACAACATTTAATATTGATGGGTAGCATTAACGAGAGAGAACTAAATAACTTGAATGTAGAAGTCATTAATATGCAACTCGTTGCATATTGAGCTCCACTTAATTTGTGGTATTGTTTGTGCACTTTGCCATGCCATGCCTCATTAAACCGGACATGCATCATACTTTTTTGTGCATCATGCCATGTTTATGATTGTGTGTTTACTATGTTGTTTGTTTCTTCCGGTTTGCTTCTCTCTCTAGCCTCGCTTTCGTTCCGAGTTGTGAGGATCCGCTCGACTCAGTCCGCTTGTCTTCTTCATGGACTCGTTTCTTCTTTCCTTGCGGATCTCGTGCAAGATGATCATACCTCGAAATCACTACTATCTTTGCTATGCTAGTTTGCTCGCTTTTTGCTATGCCAATGCTACGATGCCTACCATTTGCTTGTCAGCCTCCCAAATTGCCATGTCAAACCTCTAACCCACCATGTCCTAGCAAACCGTTGATTGGCTATGTTACCGCTTTGCTCAGCCCTCTTATAGCGTGCTGTTAGTTGCAGAAGATGAAGTTTGTTCCTTGTTGAACATGGAGATGTTGTTCCTTGTTGGAACATGTTTACTTGTTGGGATATCACAATATCTCTTATATTATTAATGCATCTATATATTTGGTAAAGGTGGAAGGCTCGGCCTTATGCCCGGTGTTTTGTTCCACTTTCGTCACCTAGTTTGGCCATACCGGTGTTATGTTCCCGGATTTTATGCTCCTAACGCTGGCAGTGGGTGATTTATGTGACCCTCGACAGTTCGCTGAATAAAACTTGTCCAGCAAGGCCCAACCTTGGTTTTACCATTTGCCTCACTCTAGCCCTTTTTCCCTTGGGTTTCCTGAGCCCAAGGGTCATCTTTTATTTACCCCCGCCAAGTGCTCAGTTAGAGTGTTGGTCCAAACCATCAATCACGGGCTACTGGGGCAACTCCGCTGGTTTCACGGAAGTTTGGTCAATCCGTGTTCCCCGAGAACGAGATATGTGCAGCTCCTACCAGGATTTGGTTTCAGACATTCATTCGCGGCGTTGGTACTCTTGTTTTACCATTGTCGAAATGTCTTGATGTACCGGATACCGAGTCCGATGGGAGTGTCTCGGGTGAAGGTCTATTCCTTCGTTGATCGCGAGAGCTTGTCATGGGTTAAGTTGGGACACCCCTGCAGGGTATAAACTTTTGAGAGCCGTGCTCAGCGGTTATGTGGCGATGGGAATTTGTTAATGTCCTGCTAGAAAACCCAAGTCAACCTTTTAATTAAAATACATCAACCGCAGTGTAACCGTGATGGTCTCTTTCATGGAGTCCGGGAAGTGAACACGGTGTTGGAGTTATGTTTGACGAAGTTGCTATAGTGATCACTTCTTGATCATACTTTTATCGACCGTGCTTTGCCTTCTTCTTCTCGCCTCTCTTTTGCATTCTAGCCACCATATATGCTAGTCGCTTGCTGCGGCTCCACCTCATTATGCCTTTCCTTCCTATAAGCTTTAATAGTCTTGATCTCGCGGTGCGAGATTGCTGAGTCCCCGTGGCTCACAGTGATACTCAAAACCAGTTTGCAGGTGCCTATGTTACTGAAAGGTGTGACGCAACCAAGCTCAAGGAGGAGCTCGATGAAGATCTTGCCCTTTGTGTTGTTTCGCTCTAGTTGATCAAGAGTGGGCCCAATTAGGGTCGATCGGGACCTTTGTCACATTTGGGGTTCTTCTTTATTTTGGTTCCAGAGTCGGACCTTGATTGTATCTCGATGATGTAATGCTTTATTCATGTAATTGTGTGAAGTGGCGATTGTAAGCCAACTATGTATCTCTTTCCTTATGTATTACATGGGTTGTGTGAAGATTACCTCACTTGTGACATTGCTTTCAATGCGTGTTATGCTCTAAGTCGTGCTTCGACACGTGGGAGATATAGCCGCATCGAGGGCGCATAGAATGGGGAGCAGGATGGATTGGACAGTAGGGCTAGGTTAGGTTGTTTATATAGGAAAGGGATTAGTTTAGCGTTATCGGATCCCTCCGATCGTGAATCGGACGGTTCGGGAAATAACAGGGTTCGGGAGTCCAAATAATAAACGGAGAGATGTTTCTTTGTAGACGTTAGGGGATGATCCGGACACAACGGTGATGACTGGCCGCCCGGTCGGGTTCGGGGTAAGTTTTCGGACACGCCGCAAGAAGGGCTCTGTGGTTGTGCAGAGAGGTTAGGTGGTATGACAAGAGGGAAACGTAAACATGGTCAGTCTCGAACGAAGCCAATGAACGCAACGGAGAGAAGCGAGGAACGGCAATCTTTGAGCGGATGCAAGTTTTAAAAACAAAGACAGCAACGAAAAGCCGCTTCAATGCAAATGATGCGATGAGATGAGATGCATGACATGAACAAAATGCAAAACAAACAAAAAACCCAACCACGAAGGAAATATTGTATCACATCTCCCGAAAAGGCAAGAGTTGGAATTACTTATATGGAAAGTTGTATTCAAGCATACAACACTCCACCATCATTTAAGAGTGATCTCCGCCCCGAGATCTAGGATGGTACCTGAGGGAAAAGGAAGAGGAAGAGGAGAGGTAAAACTAAGCGCTTTTTCGATTTAACGGTGAAACCAATTTAACCTTTGAGAGGTTGAGCACTTTAAAAGAAAGAGTATAAAAGAGATGAATGAGATTGCAAACAACTGGTAGAAAAGAGGAACAAGGAGTATTACGAGAACTTGAAGGTTGAAAGACATGGAAATAAGAGTTTCATGAATCTAAAAGAATATGGACCACCTCAAGATAATGAGATAGCCAAGGAACAAGAATGATAGAATTTGGATAGCACTCGCAGAGAAAAGAGAAGAAACTTTGATGAGATGAAAAGATATTGAAGAGATGATACAACACCGTTAAATGGATAAGGAAGAAAAGAACACGATCCTCACAAAACGCAGGTGGATGGAGTGAAGAGCACAACATCACAATGCCTCTCCAATCTAAAGAAGAATAGGTTGGATCTACGGGATAAAGGGATGGAGAAGAAAATAACAACTTCTGCCACAAGTGAACTTGGAAAACATCCTTTGCAAAGAAGAATCGAACGGAGTTGTTGGAAACCCACAATGAAACGAATAAGCTTGTATTGGGCCGGCGGAAAACATCTGAAAATGCTGAGGTGAGCTTCTCGCCACCAACGAAGAAAATGATTGGATTGATATCAACAAGGAGACGAGAAACTTATTTCTACCGGAGGACAAATGAAGAACTTGGGTCATTTATAAGCACCATAAATAGAAACAACTTAGGGAAAGCTTTAGGTGAAATATAACCCAAGATAACTCCAATGAAGAGATCGATGGATTTAAAATACCCTCATTCTTGACAACAATATGAATCATGAAATATGAAGGAAATTGTCAAGAGTGACATAACACCATCTCAAAAGATAAGATATAAGGAACTGCACTTTGGAATGCAAGATGAAGAATACTTGAACTCCCCAAAAAGCAAAACATGTGTTGAGCACCATGTTTATCTTAGAGTATAGCTTGGCGGATCATAACTTTGAGAGAAAACTTGAAGAACAATTGAAGAGTGAAAGGAATCTTGACTAACCACCATGAAGAAACTCCATGAAGAACTCCGCAATAAAAGGATGATAGAAAGAAAGAGAGGCTGAGACACAAGGTGAAGTCTTGCACTGATAAGATGAAGCTCCGGATGATATAACCGAGAACTTTGAAATCCGAAAGAAAAGATGAAGCATCTCGAACCGAGAATGTGATAAGATGAACAAACTCCGAAAGAAGAGATGAACAGCTTAGAACTGAGAAATTGATACCATTACTAACTTCGAAAAGGAATTAATCACTTGATGAAACAAGAATAAGAATTATGTTATGCGATCCTTCACCAAATTAAATTGATGACAAGCAACGGATTTGGCACACTACTTATTCTTTTCGAAATGGTTAAGATAGATATGGCTAAACTTGAGAAGGTATTGATGGAACCATCGGCGGAATTTGGAAACAACGAATGAAATAATATGATAACGAAGGAAGTGAAATCTTGAACGAACCACCATAAGAATTGAAATGAACGTGAGTAAAGGCACAATTTGTTGGGGAACGAGTAATTTCAAAAATTTCCTATGCACACGCAAGATCATGGTGATGTATAGCAACGAGAGGAGAGGTTGTCTACATACCTTGTAGACCGGCGAAGCGATCACAACGTAGAGGAAGTAGTCAGACGCCTCCTCGCGATCCGACCGATCCGGCGCCACATCTCGACGCCCCGAAGTTCTTGACACGACAGCTCGATGACGCCCTCAGACCGATCCAGCCGAGTGTCGAGGGAGAGTTCCACAAGACGACGGCGGCAGGACGATCTTGATGTTTCACTGCGCAGGGTCGCTTAAGCTTCATGACGGTATAACCGAGGTGGAATATGGAGGGGGGCACCGACACGGCTAAGGAACGATCTCACGATCAACTTGTGTGTTTCCAAGGTGCCCCTGCCCCGTGATATAAAGGAGCAAGGGGGAGGGGCCAAGGCAGGCGAGGCTACTGGGAGTCCTACTCCTCTGGAGGATTCCAATCCTAGTTGGACTAGGATTCCTTGAGGGGAAAGAGAGAGAGAGGGGGCCTCTTCTCCTAGTCCTAGTAGGACTAGGGAAGGGGAGGCGCCTCCCAGGGCTGGCCCCTTCTCCTTTCCACTAGGCCCATCGAGGCCCATTTACCTCCCGGGGTTCCGTAACCTCCCTACTCCCAGAATTCCTGCCGCCTCGAACCATTCCAACTCCAAACATAGGCTTCCAATATATCAATCTTTATGTCTCGACCATTCCGAGACTTCTCATGTCCGTGATCACATCCGGACTAACTCCTTCGTACATCAAAATACATAAACTCATAATAACGCCATCGTGAACCTTGCTGCGTAGGATTCTACGGTTCGAGAACAATGTAGACATGACCTAGTACTATTCACGGTCAATAACCAACAGCGGACCCGGATGCCCATATTGGTTCCTACATATTCTACGAAGATCTTTATCGGTCAGACCGCATAACATAACGCTGTTCCTTTGTCATCTAGATGTTACTCGCCCGAGATTCGATCGCTCAGATCCAATACCTAGTTCAATCTCGCATCGCAAGTCTCTTTACTCGCTCCGAATACATCATCTCGTAACTAACTCATTAGTTACAATGCTTGCAAGGCTTAAGTGATGTGCATTACCGAGAGGGCCCAGAGATACCTCCGACATTCGGAGTGACAAATCCTAATCTCAAATACGCCAACCCAACATCTCCTTTTGAGACACCTGTAGTACTCCTTTATAATCACCCAGCATGTTGTGACGCTTGGTAGCACCCAAAGTGTTCCTCCGTAAACGGAGTTGCATAATCATAGTTACAGTGAACATGTATATGTCATGGATAAAAGCAGAGCAACATACTAAACGATCGGTGCTAAGCTAATGGAATGGGTCATGTCAATCGATCATTCTACTAATGATGACCTTGTTAATCAAATAACAACTCTTTGTTCATGGTTAGGAAACATAACCATCTTTGATTAACAAGCTAGTCTAGTAGAGGCATACTAGTGACATATTGTTTGTCTATGCATTCACACATGTATCATGTTTCCTAAGCATACATTCTAGCATGAATGATAAACATTTATCATGATATGAGGAAATATATAATAACTTTATTATTGTCTCTAGGCATATTTCCTTCAGTCTCCCACTTGCACTAGAGTCAATAATCTAGATCACATCACCATGTGATTAACATCGATAGTTCACATCATCATGTGATTAACACCCATAGTTCACATCACCATGTGACCAACACCCAAAGGGTTTACTAGATTCAGTAATCTAGTTCACATCGCTATGTGATTAACACCCAAAGAGTACTAAGGTGTGATCATGTTTTGTTTGTGAGAGAGTCTTAGTCAACGGTCTTTCACATTCAGATCCGTTATGTATTTTGCAATTTTTCTATGTCTACAATGCTCGCATTTAAGCTACTCTAGCTAATTGCTCCCACTTCCAATATGTATCTAGATCGACACTTAGAGTCATCTGATCAGTGTCAAAGTTGCATCGACGTAACCCTTACGATTTAACCTTTTGTCACTTCCATAATCGAGAAACATATCCTTATTCCACTAAGGATAATTTTGACCGCGTCCAGTGATCTACTTAGATCACTATTGTATTCTCTAAACTCAAAGGTGGTATACAATAGATCTGGTACACAGATGGCATACTTTATAGAAACTATGGCCAAGGCATAGTGAATGACTCATTCTCTTTCTATCTTCTCGTGGTCGGGTTTTGAGTTTACTCAATTTCACACCTTGTAACACGTGCAAGAACTCTTTTTGATCGTTTATTTTGAACTACTTCAAAATCTTGTCAAGGTATGTACTCATTGAAAAACTTATCAAGCATCTTGATCTATCTCTATAGATCTTGATGCTCAATATGTAAGTAGCTTTACCGAGATCTTTCCTTGAAAACTCCTTTCAAACACTTCTTTATGCTTTATGTATCACATTTCGATCTACAATATGTCATTCACATATACTTTATCGTAAATGTCAGTGTTCCCACTCACTTTTTAGTAAATATGTGCTTCACCGTAAGTCTCAGATAAAACTATATGCTTTGATCAACTCATCAAAGCGATATTCCAACTCCGAGATGCTTGCACCAGTCCATAGATGGATCGCTGAGCTTGCACACTTTGTTAGCCCCTTTGGATCGAAAACCCGTTGCATCATATACAACTCTTCCTCCTAAAACCCATTCAGAATGCGAGTTTTACATCCATTTGCCAAATTTCATAAATTGTGGCAATTGCTAACATGATTCGGACGACTTAAGCATCGCTACAGCTGAGAAAATCTCATTGTAGTCAACACCTTGAACTTGTCAAAACCTTTTATGCATAAGTCGAGCTTTGTAGATGTGAATATTACACGCCGCCTTCTTCTTCTTCTTGAAGATCCACTTGTTTTCTATTGCTTGCCTACCGGCAAGTCAACCAAAGTCCACACTTTGTTTTCATACATGGATCCCATCTCGATTTCATGGCCTCAAGCCATTTTATGGAATCTGGCTCACCATCGCCTCATAGTTCAGAGGTTCATCATGGTCTAGTTACATGACTCCGTAACAGGATTACCGCACTACTTTGTGCGGATCTCATTCTGGTTTACCTACGAGATTCGGTAGTAACTTGATCTGAAGTTACATGATCATCATCATTAGCTTCCTCACTAATTGGTGTAGTAGTCACAGAATGATCGTGATGAACTACTTTCCAATAAGGGAGAAGGTACAATTACCTCATCAAGTTCTACTTTCCTCCCACTCACTTCTTTCGAGAGAAACTCCCTTCTTAGAAAGGATCCATTTATTAGCAACGAATGTTTTGCCTTCGATCTGTGATAGAAGGTGTACCCAACAATTTCCTATGGGTATTCTATGAAAGACTCTCGATTTGGGTTTGAGCTTATCAGATGAAACTTTTTTCATAAGCATAAGCTTTAAGAAACGATAACTTTGGTTTCTTGCTAAACCACAGCTCATATAGTGTCGCCTCAACGGATTTAGATGGTGCCCTATTTAACGTGAATGCAGCTGTTCTAATGCATGATCCTAAAACGATATTGGTAAATCGGTAAGAAACATCATAGATTGTACTATATCCAATAAAGTACGGTTATGACGCTCGACACACCATTATGATGTGGTGTTCCTGTGGCATGAATTTGTGAAACTATTCCACATTGTTTTAATTGAAGACCAAACTCAGAATCTCAAATATTTGTCTCCGCGATCAGATCGAGAAATCTTATTTTCTTGTCACGATGATTTTTCCACTTCACTCAAATTCTTTGAACCTTTCAACTATTTCAGACTTATGTTTCATCAAGTAGATATACCCATATCGCTCAAATCATCCGTGAAGGTCGAAAATAACGATACCCACCGAGCCTTAACACTCATTGGATCGCATACATCGGTATGTATTATTTCCAATAAGTCAGCTTGCTCGCTTCCATCGCTCCGAGAACGGAGTCTTAGTCATCTTGCCCATGAGGCATGGTTCGAAGCATCAAGTGATTCATAATCAAGTGATTCCAAAATCCCATCAAGATGGAGTTTCTTCATGCGCTTTACACCAATATGACCTAAACGGCAAGCCACAAATAAGTTGCACTATCATTATTAACTTTGCATCTTTTGGTTTCAATATTATGAATATGTGTATCACTACGATCGAGATCCAATGAACCATTTTCATTGGCGTAACCATATAAGGTTTTATTCATGTAAATGTAACAATGTTTATTCTCTTACTTAAATGAATAACCGATTGCAATAAACACGATCAAATCATATTCATGCTCAACGAAACACCAAATAACATTTATTTAGGTTCAACACTAATCCCGAAAGTATAGGGAGGTGCGATGATGATCATATCAATCTTGAAACTACTTTCAACACACATCGTCACTTCACCCTTAACTAGTTTCCTTATTCTGCAACTCCCGCTTCGAAGTTACTACTCTTAGCAACCGAACCAGTACCAAATACCGAGGGGTTGCTATAAACACTAGTAAAGCACACATAAAACACCAGATATCAAATATACCTTTTTCACTTTGCCATCCTTTTTATCCACCAAATATTTAGGCAGTTCCGCTCCAAAGGACTATTTCTTTGAAGTAAGCACTCGTTCAGTGCTTTGTTCAGCTTTGGGCTTTTCGGGAGTGACAACTTGCTTGTCAATCTACTTGAAGTTCCCTTCTTTCCTTTGCCCTTTCTTGAAACTAGTGATCTTGTCAACCATCAACACTTGATGCTCTTTTCTTGATTTCTACCTTCACGATTTCAACATCACGAAGAGCCCGAATCATTTTCGCCATCCCTTGCATACTATAGTTCATCACGGTTCTACTAACTTGGTGATGGTGACTAGAGAATTTCATCAATCACTATCTTATCTCGAAGATTAACTCCCACTTGATTCAAGCGATTGAAGTACCCATAATCTGAGCACATGCTCACTAGTTGAGCGATTCTCTCCATCTTTTAGCTATAGAACTTGTTGAAGATTTCATATCTCTCAACTCGGTATTTGCTTGAAATATTAACTTCAATTCCTCGAACATCTCATATGGTCCATGATGTTCAAAACATCTTTGAAGTCCCGATTCTAAGCCATAAAGCATGGTGCACAAAACTATCAAGTAGTCATCATATTGAGCTAGCCAAACGCTCATAACGCCCGTGATTCGCTTCCCGCAATAGGTCCGCTACCTAGCGTGCATCAAGGACATAATTCTTCCAAGAATGAGGATAAACCTCCGATCACGGATCGAATCCGCATCATTGCTACTAACATTTTTCAACACAATTTTCTAGGAACATATCAAAACAAACATATAAAAGCAACAACGCGAGCTATTGATCTACAACATAATTTGCAAAATACTACCAGACTAAGTTCATGATAAATTTAAGTTCAATTAATCATATTACTTAAGAACTCCCACTTAGATAGACATCTCTAGTCATCTAAGTGATCACGTGATCCAAATCAACTAAACCATAACCGATCATCACGTGAGATGGAGTAGTTTTCAATGGTGAACATCTTATGTTGATCATATTTACTATATGATTCACGCCGACCTTTCGGTCTCCGTGTTCCGAGGCCATATCCTGATATGCTAGGCTCGCAAGTATAACCTCGAGTATTCTCAAGGTGCAAACTGGCTTGCACCTGTAGATGGACGAGAGCTTATCACACCCGATCATCAGCGGGTGTCCGGGCACGATTTAACTTTGGCAACGGTATGCATCGGGAGAACACTTCTTGATAATTTAGTGAGAGATCATCTTATAATGCTACCGCAATCAAAGCAAGATAAGATGCATAAAGGATAAACATCACATGCAAATCAATATAAGTGATATGATATGGTCATCATCATCTTGTGCTTCGTGATCTTCATCTCCGCAGCACCACCATGATCACCATCGCCACCGGCGCGACACCTTGATCTCCATCGTAGCATCGTTGTCGCCTCGCCAATCTTATGCTTCTACGACTATCTCTACCGCTTAGTGATAAAGTAAAGCATTACAGGCATTGCATTGCATACAATAAAGCGACAACCATATGGCTCCAGCCATGTCGATAACTTCGTTACAAAACATGATCATCTCATACAATAAAATATAGCATCACGCCTTGACCATATCACATCATAACATGCCCGCAAAAACAAGTTAGACGCCCTCTACTTTGTTGTTGCAAATTTTACGTTGCACGGCTTAAGCAAGAACCACTCACCTACGCATCAAAACCACAACGATATTTGCCAAATAGACTGCTTTAACCTTCTCAAGGACCGGCGAGCTACACTTGGTTCAACTAAAGTGAGAGAGACAGCACCCACCACCACCTTTAAGCAACGAAGTGCTCGAGCGGTGAAACCAGCTCTGAAGCGACACGAATGTCGGTCCGGCCGCTTCATCTCACAATACCGCTGAACCAAAGTATGACATGCTGGTAGGAAGTATGACTTGTATCGCCCACAACTCACTTGTGTTCTACTCGCATAACATCAAACCATAAAAACTAGGCTCGATGCCATCTGGGGAACGAGTAATTTCAAAAATTTCCCACGCACACGCAAGATCATGGTGATGTATAGCAACGAGGGGAGAGTGTTGTCTACATACCCTTGTAGACCGCGGAAGCGATCACAACGTAGAGGAAGTAGTCGACGTTCTCGCGATCCGACCGATCCCGGCCATATCTGACGCCCGAAGTTCTTGACACACGACAGCTCGATGACGCCCTCAGACCGATCCAGCCGAGTGTCGAGGAGAGTTCCACAAGACGACGCAGGACGATCTTGATGTTTCACTGCAGCAGGCTTCATTTAAGCTTCGCGACGTATAACCGAGGTGGAATATGGTGGAGGGGGCACCGCACACGGCTAAGGAACGATCTCACGATCAACTTGTGTGTTCCAAGGTGCCCCCTGCCTCAGATATAAAGGAGCAAGGGGAGGGGGCCGGCCAAGGGAGGCGCGCGGGAGTCCTACTCCTCTGGGAGTAGGATTCTCCAATCCTAGTTGGACTAGGATTCCTGAGGGGGAAAGAGAGAGAGGGGGGCCCCTTCTCCTAGTCCTAGTAGGACTAGGGAAGGGGAGGCGCTACCACCAGGGCTGGCCCTTCTCCTTTCCACTAGGCCCATCGAGGCCCATTTACCTCCCGGGGTTCCGTAACCTCCCTGCACTGAATTGCCGCCCGAACCATTCCAACTCCAAACATAGGCTTCCAATATATCAATCTTTATGTCTCGACCATTCCGAGACTCTCGTCATGTCCGTGATCACATCCGGACTAACTCCTTCGTACATCAAAATACATAAACTCATAATAACCGCCATCGAACCTTAAGCGCATGATCTACGGTTCGAGAACAATGTAGACATGACCTAGTACTATTCACGGTCAATAACCAACAGCGGACCTGGATGCCCATATTGGTTCCTACATATTCTACGAAGATCTTTATCGGTCGACCGATAACAACATACGCTTGTTCCTTTGTCATCGGTTATCCCGAGATTCGATCGCCGGTAT
>JAHHZJ010007415.1:0-16295 GCA_021437245.1 Aegilops speltoides | reverse complement strand
CAAGTCATTGGCTTCACCCAAGCCACGAAAGTGGGGTGTTCGGATAAACTTGAGCACTTTTGTTCCCATTTTGGGTCCATCTAGGAGGCGCCAACACAACGTAACAAGGCAACCAGACTTATATTGCTTGAACACTCTCACTTAGCCATAGAATTCTATAATTTTAAATTTCGCGAAGACCCTAGTATTCGAAGACCAATTGGGAGCGCTATCCACGCCTTTGTCGACATTATCCCAATTCCTAGCGGCATGGGTCTTTAGGGACCCAAAAGACCTAACAGCGATCGCTCTCGCCTTATCACGCCGGTCGCTTTTAGCTTTCTCCACTTAGGTGCTCGCCAGCTCAACCGGGTGCAATCGCAGTGGTTCTCCCAGGCCACCTTAGCCGGCAGTAACGGAACGTAAGGCGCCAAAACGGGGAGCCGCAAACCCAACTATTGATCCAAGACATGATTCGAGCCGATTCATATAATGCTATAAGTTCGTGCCTGACTTGTGAAAGTGTTCGGACTTATCACACCATAATGCGGGAACATAAGCCCTCGTGTATTCGGCCGCATAAGTAATATACGGGTGTAGATGTCATTAATGAACATATGTAAAGTAATGCAATAATGCAAAAAATGCTGCATTGTTTATTTAAAGAATTCTGCTATGAGTGCGGAATGATACAAATAGTGCGTAAGCAAGGGATTGAACTAATCAAACATGTCCTCCAGGATGGGCTGCGGACTGGTGGATATAATCAAATTTAATGCTCGAATGGAGACCACCCGAGTGTTTATCGCAGTCTTCTCTTCCTCGGCTGTTGATCGGGAATTTGGCGGGTTCATCACGACAAGGCCTCCGTGAACGGAGTCCTGTGTACATAAAGAAAGAAAATAATAAAAAAGGAGGACACACTTCAGGAGCCTCGTGTGGTCGAGCGCACTGGTCTGTGGTCGTGCCCTTCCCTCAGGGCCCATGGTATTCCAGAGCGTAATGATGTACGCTGAGGGTTGGTCTTGCAATTATGCAAGGGCTGTGGGTTAGCCATTGCACGCTGCGTCTAACGTGCTGTGTGGTCTTGGTGATGTTGCCCGGTGCGTTACGTAGTCCGCCGCTTAACGCCGGACTCGAATATTGCCTTTAAAAGGCTGCTCGCATTTCGCCGAGAGTGCTAGTGGTTCTCTCCATTCGGAGGGAGCGTTCAGATTTCCATCGACCGTGATGACTCCACGGGGCCCGCATCTGAGCTTGAGGTATGCGTAACGCGTACCCTGCTGAACTTTGCAAACGCGTTCGTCCGAGCAGGGCGTGATAGCCGCGCGAATGGGATTATGTCAAGGTTAACTCTCGCCCGAAATTGTCCGGGATCCAAGACCACTTCCAGGTGATCGAGTCGTATAATTGGCCTCAACATTCGGTATGACGCTTTGAAAGTCGCTTTGTAGGTTTAACTTGAGGGTTCTATGCCATCTTGCACACCGCATCCCGATAAAGCAGGTTCAGTTACTTCCGCTGTCCATCAGACTCTCGTGAGGTGAAATCCATCGATTTATTGGGTCTAAAACCAATGCGCGAATCTGCCATGGCGGATACTGGTCGGATGATCTTCGATCGAAAGTGATCGGGCAAGAGGACCATGGATTGAACTTAGGGCGACTGCTCCATCTCATATACGCCCTTTAGTGCACGCGCCCTTTGGGTATATGGGCTTGGATATCATGTTCACCGTCCGCACTTGTGGGGGAAACCTTCGTCATCTATTGTTCGGCGGTCGGGTCTCTTCCTCGCCGTCAGCCATTGCAGCCCCTTGTCATTCTTTTTGGCAATTAACTTGCCTGCTGCTTTGAACACCCAACAATCTTTTGTTGGTGTGATTAGCTGGCTTTTCAGGTGCCATGTATCCGCTATAAGCGGTCGAGTATTCGGTCCAAATTGGACGGACCCGAGTGGTTCTTTGAATGGCTTCTTCCACGATCGGTTTAGAGCCTCGAATCCGCGCCGATCCGCCAGATCCTTCCTTGTCGCCGCCAAGCACGCGGGCGCTTATTTTTGCTTCGACGCGACCGCCATTGTGGTCCTTGTATCGGATCGCAGAATTTTTACCGAGGTTGTTGCCGCGAGCCAGCTAGCTATCCTCCCCGCACGTAAGCGGGTGGGCTAATGATGTGAGGGCTGCCATGAATTTCGCTTTTCCGTCCTAGGTGCCGGTTAGCCATTCGTCATGGATGTTATGCTTGAAGGCTGTGAGGGCCTCTCGATCCGGACACGATGATTTGATTTTTCTTTGTGAGGAACCGTCTGTAATTGTCCGCCGATTCGTCTGCTGTTGAATTATGTGGCTTAGGTCATCGACGTCCGTGGTCGCACATATGTGCCTCGAAGTTGTCGAGGAATGTGGCTTCCGTGTCTTCCCAACACCCAATTGACTCTCAAGGCGTTTATTAAGCCAATGCCGAGCTGGTCCTTGCTTGAGGAGATACATGATGGCGCAGATTGCCGCCATGGGCCATATGGATGTGAAGGAGATAATCTTCATCCAAACCGCTGGGTCTCAAGTAGCCATCGAGGATTCAATGTTTATGGGTTTAAACCTTCGTGGATTTGATGATCCATTACTCGCCGAAGCATAGCGGTGTGCCACTCTATATTGAGCAATATCATGACGTAGCTCGAGAGAGCGTTGTTCACTCGGTTCGCCCGCCGGAGTTATTGTATCCGGGCGCGACGGTATTCGCTGTGGGTCATGGGGCGCCACGTGATCCATAGATGGATCCGGATTGCCTTGCTTTGTCCTCCAATATATCTCGCAAGTCCAGCGCTGCTCCTCTTGGCTTCAGACTTTTGGAGCCGTGCTGGGTACGGCTTGGTGGAGGGCCTAGATGCTCTCTGCTCGCCACGGGTGGTCGGTCGGGCCGATGGCCGGCGATGAAGGTATGTATGTTTCCTCCTCTAATCGGGGAGCAACTTGCCTCTGGGTAGCTTTTGAGGGCATTCGAGTTCATACTTCTTCCACGAGACCTCGTCCAAACGATCGGCAGCAGATCCTGATCAGCTTGAAGCTGCTGCTGCTTTTCTTTAGGCTATTTGCCGGCGATAAGCCTGCGCTTAAAACGCCTTGATCGACGGGATCCTCAGCACGGCGAATTCGCCGTCATGGAGGCTTGCCTCGCCTTCGGAGGGAGGTATAATTATCATCCTCGACCTTCGCCCGCCTCTCGTGAGGGCTTGCTTCCGATCCTCCTCGCTGAATCTTGCAGAGGATTATTCGCACCTCTGGGTATTATTATCTCCTCTGAATATCCATTCTTGCTGTGGCGGATTAGAGCGCGCCACGACGTCGGGCGCTTGGCTGTTTTTTGAGGAATCGCCTCACGCTTTTTCGCCCCTCTTTGGGGTGTCCACCATGTATATGTCATATGACGAGGTGGTCTTCCAGGCCCGAGGCGCTGGTTCTTGTCGGTGTACTAGTAGGGGGTACCTTAGTACCAACTTGTGCACGGGCAGTCGAGCACTCGGGCAAGGCTTGCCGGCGCCGGCAAGGCCCTACACCACCCTTTGCACTACCATCCAAGAACAAAGTACTAGCCAGAACACGGGCCCGCAAGAGGAGCTTGCCGGAAGGCAACCAGCATCATCAGAAAACTTGCCGCTCGCCTCGCGCCCGGCAGGCGCGACGCAAGCTCGCCGAACAAAAGGACCGGTGCAAGGCACTTGCCTGCAAGGCTGCCACCCGCCCCAAGACCCAAGGACGCGGCCATCACCGTGCCATCCGGGCACGTGGCAGACACTACGCAACATGCGGAGCGAGGTGGCAAACGGAGTGACAGAGGCGCCCATCGGGGCAACCGGAGGCTCACTTAACGGCCACTCCTCCCGGATCAGCAGGACCGGACGGCATTTAATGCCCTGTCCCCGCCACGAGTTAGGTAGGGACACCAGCACGTTGCACCAACCCGCGCTTAATTTCTACCCCTCTTCCCACGCTGCCACCGTGGGTACCCCTTCAGACTATAAAAGGGAGGCCCATGCGACGAGAAGAGGGTTCGGTCCATTCACACGCACAAGACTATTTACGCCGGACGCCGAGCTAGATCAAAAACAACACAGAGCAACAAGAGGGGTGTTACTCCGAGAGCCCCGGTTGGGTAAAGATCGCCTGCCCCTGCGCCGACCTCGATCTCTTCCAAGACGCCCCGCCTCCCCGCTGAACGTAAGGGCCCCGAAAGTGCCCATAGGTGTTCGAGGCCACGGATACGCATTCCAGCCCCCGACATTCTTGTTCGCCTCCCAGATCTTCGCCCATACCGCCGTCCCGGAGTCGTAGTCTAGCATGTCCGCAGATCGCCGGCGGCTACAAAGTGCGGGTGGGTGGGCTTGAATTTCTTCGCCTTCAGATCTCAACTGTCCCGGCCATAGTCCGCCAGTCTCTCCCGGATAGCGAGATGTTTTAGCGAATTTAGGATGTCGCCAAAGGGTGAGTTGAAGATGTCCGCGCGGTGAATTTATAACCGCGCCCAATCAGATTCGGACAGGGGCGGAGGTCCGGAGTCCCGGGCCAATCCGCACTGAGTCACGAAGCCAAGGGACAAGGTTAGTGTTCGCCCCATCGCCGCGGAAGTTGCAGCCCCGAGGCGGTGTCCAACCACCGGTCCTCGATTGGCGAATCGTCGACTAAGGGCGGAGCGGATTTGGCGCTACCAAGGCACTGTTCGGCGGCAGGCTACGCCATGCCCATCGCGACATGGCGACACGCTTTGGTGTGGCTCGAGCCCGCCAAGATCAAGTCCCCGATGTCGGGCGGAAGTTTAGGTTTTAACCTGACCGACGGCCAGGCATAGCTTAATCTGCTCCGATGGCCAAGTGAATTAGCCCGCAGGGGCCGAATTTAAGATCCGTCCGGGAGAAAAGTCTCACCCTCGACAGCGTTGTTGATTGAAGAAGCCATCGAGCCTATCGGGTGACGTACGAGGAAATCTCAATGAAAGCACCAATGTCGGTGTCAAAACCGCGGATCTCGGTAGTGGGTCCCAATCGGCGCCTAGGCGGATGGTAACAGAGACAAGGACACGATGTTTACCTGTGTTCGCCCTCTTGATGAAGGTAAAACCCACGCCTTGCTTGATTAATATTGATGATATGGGTAGTACAAGAGTGGATCTACCAAGATCAAGGAGGCTAAACCCTAGAAGCTACCTATGGTATGATTGTTGTAATGTATGTTGTGTCTACGGATAAAGCCCTCCGCTTATATAGGCACCGGAGAGGGCTAGTTGCTACGAGTTGGTTACAAGGTAGGAGATCTACATATCCAGACGCCAAGCTTGCCTTCCACGCCAAGGAAAGTCCCATCCGACATGGGACGAGTCTTCAATCTTGTATTTCGTAGTCTTGGAGTCCCATTACGATAAGTCCGGTTGTCCGACACCCCAGTCCAGACTCCTCACCCGCGTCCAACACGGGGGATAAGAAATTTCCGAGGTGAAAACGGTCAACATGATCACGCCAATACATCCCCAAGTGGGAACGAAGTGAGCACTACGGACGCTTATGGATGGAGCCACCGACTCCAAACTCAACCCATGGTCGCTTTGTCCGATCACCTTTGATCGAGGATCATCCTACTAGCATCCGCCACGGCGCTCGCCACATTGGTATTAGACCAATCATCGACGGATTCCACCTCACGCGAGTCCTGGACGGCGGCAAGCCTGAACTCGCTTTATCCAACGTGCAAAATGGGCATCACCTTCAAGGATTAAGCCTACCAAAACCACCTTTAAAGGTGTAATTCCTGGAGTGGAGGCCCGCAGACGGGTTCTATAACATTGGAATTGGTCTTCGGATTCCGGATAACTTCCGGAGGAGTTAATCTTCGATATCGCCTGCTTCGCTCGGGTTACCACGCGACCGCCGGACGAACCGGATTCGCTAGATTCAAGCGTACCACACAATGCATACCTCAAGCTCAAGATGCCGCCCGGGTCATAACTCCAACAAAACATGGACCGCTTCCTCCGCATGTAAGAGCACACCGCAGCCCTCGTGCAAGTACAGCGCCTCCCAAAACCACCAATCCGGGATGACAACCCAAGCACCGCTGCCGAAGTTCGAGCACCGCAACAGATCACCAGCACGCCAAGAGCGCCGACTAGCAGCCCCGCCAAATCCCATCAAAGCAGCATTCATGCCACGCCATAATAATTACGCACTCAAAATACCATGGGCATAGGCGGATGCGAAGCAGTGGCTCAGTCAAGGTATCACCGCAACATACCTTCATAACCTTTCCTTTCACCTTTTAGGACATTGCTTTAGTGCAGCCTCTCCAGAAGAGCCGGATTGTCGGACTTACGTAGGAGAGAAACCAAGGAGGCAACAGCTTTAACATGTATGAAATACCTAGGTGGAATCTATTTACCATCGTTATACCGCTTTATCTATCTCGTATGTAGCCCGACCGATATGGTATGTCAAGTAATCTTATTTATCTCCGCTTAATGCATTCACGAAACATACACTTAAACGTATTATTCATCAACAGGAGATCATATATAGGCCAGCTTATTATTCTTATTAGAGCATTTTTTCTACAAATGTCTATTTGATATTGCATCCGCACACCTTGGTACGCTTCGTTTGCTGGGGCTTTTATGGGCCCATAATATGGCAAGACAAGTCCAACACTTTCAACAAGGCGGCACCCCAAACTTATAGCATTATATGCATCGCTCCTAATCATGTCTTGGTGTATACTGATAAAGTCTGCCCTTGTTTTGGTGCCTACTTTCCATTATATCAAGTAGTTGAGGGAGTCCTCGATAGGGGTGTCCGACAGCCGACTATCATTATCCACGGACTCCAAGACTACGAAGATACAAGATTGAAGACTCGCCCCGTGTCCGGATGGGACTTTCTTCTGGAAGGCAAGCTTGGCAATACGGATATGTAGATCTCCTACCATTGTAACCGACTGGTAACCCTAGCCTCCTCCGTGTCTATATAAACCGGAGGGCTTTAGTCCAGGACAACATACATTACAACAATCATACCATAGGCTAGCTTCTAGGTTTAGCCTCCTTGATCTCGTGGTAGATCCACTTTGTAATACCCATATCATCAATATTAATCAAGCAGGACGAGGGTTTTACCTCCATCGAGAGGGCCCGAACCTGGGTAAAAACATCGTGTCCCTCGCCTCTTGTTACCATCCGCCTAGACGCTCGGGACCCCCACCCAGATCCGCCGGTTTTGACACCGACATTGGTGCTTTCATTGAGAGTTCCTCCGTCGCCACCGAAGAGCGGATGCTCCACCCGCCTTCAAAGACGGTGTTACCAGGCCTTAGCCACGCCAAACTATCCGACTTGGTGGTTTTCATGATCGCCGTCCGCCGCCGCTCGACAATGACTTCAAGTCGTTAGAAGCACTCTTCGTGTCAGCCCTAAAGTCCGAATAGTTGACCCAATAGAGCTCTCGCCCGTTAAGAGCTCTTGGATCGATCGCTGCCTGGGACTCGCTATGGACTACAACCAGATTGGGCTTAAAACCGAGAGAGATTAACTTCCCTGTGCCACCCACCACATCGCAGGGTAGAGGAGCAATACGACAACTCTTTCCTGTGTTGAAAACAATTCGTTCCAGATTCCCAACCTCCATGGATCCCCGAGGGACGGACTTCGATCGAGCAATGAACTGAAAATCATGCATCGCTTGACTCGCTGGATTGTGTCCAGAAACCAAGCTTCCAATTCGAAACCCTCGCCTTTGAGCCCCAAGATGGGGGATCCGATTTTATTCCACCCACCCGCCTGCAATATGCGATCTATTCTAATACGGCAAGAGCCTGCTGAAATAGTACATCACTATCGGGCCACATTCTCCCGGTTATGGACAGGATAAAGGACTGCCGAGAGGAAAACGCATATCAATCTTCGCAATAATCGCACGGACAAGGGAATACTCGCCATTGATCGCCGCAAAATTACGCCGCTTAACCAATCTGCATCCATAGTACGAAGTATCGCGATGGAGAGCCCGAAAACCAAAAATCAATTTTGGGATAATCCGCCCCAAACCCAAACAGTAAAAGGGCGCCTACACTCAGCCCCAGATGCAAAAACGAAAAAAAAAACCCAATAAGGGAAACGGAACTGCATCGAGGGATGGCTCAATGGACCTCGAAGCTTATAGTACGAGGGGCCGCCCAAACACATAGCCTTCGAGCATGTTGGATATTACGGCAGTGGCCAAAGGCGAAGAGCTTCGCCCGGAAACCACTCCAACAATACCAGACGGTATCAAAGTCCGAGACCTTCGATCAAACAATATGCAAAGCGAAAATCCGCAACTCGCCAAGTCTACCAAGTAGCAACAGCAAATCCATGGAGCGACACACTATTACCTTCAACGCCAAGAACGAGCCTAAATTCCAACAACCGAGCTCCACCAAGACCGGTACTGTACCCATAGTGGACGGCTCGATCGACAAAAGTCCTCATGGATGGCGGCAGGACTAAACCTCATTTACGAGGAAACTCGAAAAATGGAAATTAATTGAGCCGATTGAGCGAAGCAGCACAACCTTTAGAGGAATAACCTAGCCGGAAGCGCACTGCACCGAAAAATCACACTGATGTGGTGTTCGCCTCCGACAATTACAGATCCAAGAAGTCACGCTTCTAGGTGGCCCTGCTCAGCAGCGGGTATCACGCCATATTAGGACGAGAGGCATTCACAATTTTTCAAGCAAGACCTCATTACGGGTACATGAAGCTCAAAATGCCGCCCAAGGAATAATCACTCGCTAGTGATCCGGACATAGCACTCGCACAAAACAAGATACCAGACTAGCCCTCGAGGCACTATCCGGCCTTAGCGGCAGAAGAACTCACCGCTACAAGGCTCATGGTGAACAGGACGATGTGATACTCGACAAAGATCCAAGTCCACCTCCTTCAAACCAGCAGATGAGATAATAAAATTCCAGGTCCATCCAACGGACTCCAACAAAGACGGCCTCCATCGGGCACAATTGAACCCGGAGTAGACGCCAGACTACGCCGAATTCCTTCGGGAAAATTGGGATATCTTCGCCGCATCCTTCTGACATGCCCGAATCCCACGAGGTTGGCGTAATCACGCCTAAACATCCTAAAGGATTTAAGCCACCAAACAGCTCTTCGACGATTTTCCCAACCCAAAAGACAGCAATGGGAGAAGAGCTAGCTAAACTATTGGAAGCCGGATTCATTAGAGATATCAAACATCCGGACCGGCTAGCAAACCTAGTGATGGTACCAAAGAAGGATAAACTCGCGCCTCGGTCGATTTTAAAGACCTCAATAAGGCTTGCCTAAAGGATCCTTCCTCTCCCCAGATCGATCAAATTATCGATGCTACAGCAGGCACGATCTCACAGCTTCCTCGGACGATACTCGCTATCATCAAATAAAGATGGCGGAAGGTACTAGCCGCAACGGCATTCATCACTCCATATGGACCATTCTGCTTCAACACGATGCCCTTCGACATAAAATGCCAGCAAACATATCACAGATGATTGAAACATGTCCGCCACCCAGATCGGCAAAACAGCCGAGGATACGAGACGACGAGTCACAAAACAAAACACGCCGAAACTTTAGTAGACGATTTGAGGCTCACATTCGACAACCTCGAGCATATGACATCGTGAATCCGAAAATGCTGCGCATCAGCCGGAAAGTGCTGGGCTTCATTGTATCCGTAGAGGAATTGAAAATCCGCTAAAACCGAGCTCACACAGCTGATATCCCAAAGACCTCAAACAAATACAAAACTGTGATGATGCGGCAGCTTAAGCCGCTTTATCTCCGCCTAGAGAAAGTATTCTCTATCGCTTCCTCAAAGCGACCAACACTTTTTGAGTGGACGGATGCCGCCACCGCCGACTCAAGAAATAAAGGCCATATTGGCAACAACCGTCCTCGTCAGCACCTAACTCGGGCGTAACCAATGCTGTTATACATCGCAGAACACATCAAGTGTAAGCACGGGTCCTCGTCGTTTAACGAGTGATGTAAGGGCATAAATTCCTCTTCAAAAACCAAAGTATTATGTATCCACCGTGTTAACCCCCCGCAAGTTCTCATACTCGCACTATCGTAAGATAGTATATGCGGTGTCTATGGCATCCCGGAAGCTCCCAAGACTACTTTCAAGAGTGTTCAATAAGTGGCCTCCGAGGTACCACTCAATGACATTATAAATAACTACGACGTAACGAACAGTGATTGCAAATGGGCCATTGAGCTCCTACCATTCGACATAACTTATAAACCTCAAGTAGCTATAAAGTCACATGTTTTGCTGACTTCGTCAACATGGACCGTTTCAACTCCTGAAGAGTATGGCGATACCCAATCGACTATGCACTTCGACGGCTCCAAATGTTGGTCGGACTCGGGCTGGCTGCCGCATCGACGCCCCCAACCGGAGATACATATTCCAAGATGTATTTCAAATAATGTACACGGACTCCAACAACGTAAAATTAATACGAGGCCTCTTATATGGTCTCCGGATGGCAGTTCCATGGGCATTCAACGCTTAGAGGTGCGCGATTCAAACCTCGCAATATCCCAAATAAATGGAGACTTTGACGCCAAGGATCCCAAAATGGTGGTGCATATCGCAACGCTGTCTCAAAAATGTCACTCAGTTTGAAGGATCTGAATTCCATCACATAGCCCGAGATAATAATCTGGGCGGACAATGCATCGGCATGCATCGTGCTGCGATGACGCTGCCCCTCCAAATATCTTTCCTGAACGCTTCTTCGCCATCCGTATTATGGGAAGAGGAGACCGGTAGTGACAAACCGAGAAACCGCACCAACCGGTGATTCGGCAGATGACATAACACCTCCCGCCTACGCCATAATGGCAAGAATCGCCGCGGACAGAATCCATTCCTAGCCTACTTACTTAGGCTGGAACTTCCTCAAGACCAAAATGAGGCCCGCTGCATAGTCCTGGCGATCGAAGGCCTACAAGGTCCATGAGGGAGAACTTTATAAGAAAAGTACCACCGAGTCCTTCAAAGGTGTATCTCCTCAAGAAGAAGGGCTGAAACCTCCCGCTGGATACCACGCAGCAGCCCGGCCCTTGTAGGAAAGGTATCTCAGACAGGATTTTATTGGTCAAGGCTCAAGGGATGCACGCAGGACTTGGTCCAGCGATGCGCTGGTTGTCATCTTCGCTAATTGTAGCCATATGCCACCCACCGCCTCAAAACCATACCCATTACCTGCCGCCTCACGGTGTCCGGGGGCTTGACATGGTTGGACCCCTTAGGGGGGAACCCACAAAAGGTACCTATTGGTCATGGTGGATAAATTCACCAAATGGATAGAGGCCAAACCGGTCAAAACGGCAGAGTCCCACCAGTGATAGACTTTATATCGGGTAGTACACCGCTACGAGTCCCCACAAGATCATCACCGACAACGGTACCTAACTTCATAGCCACGCAGGTTAAGTCATGGTGCAAAAATATGGGCATCAAGCCTCGACTTATGCTTCAGTTTATCACCCTCAAACCAACGGTCAAGTGGAAAGAGCAATGGTCTAATCATGAGCGGCATTAAACCCAGATTAGTGAGGTCACTTACTAAACCGACACAAATGGGTCGAGGAGCTCGACCAGACTGGGGGCTGCGGACAACGCCTAACCGTATACCGGATTCACACCATTTTTATGGTATACGCGCAGAGGCAGTCTTGCCTCAGTGACATTATTCATGACTCACCTCGAAAAGCGCATGTATGAGGAAAGAGAGGCCGAGCTTGATCGGGCAGTGACAGCTTGGACACATTGAGGAAGAACGTGACGCCGCTAAGGCTCGCTCCGCATTTTATCAAAGAAGCAGCCCAAGATATCAAAGCAGAAGCACGGTCCAAGACTTACAACATTGGAACTAGTTCTACGCCGGACAAGAAAAAGGATGCTGTGCGCCCAAATGGGAGGGTCCTTCATCATCGATCGTCTTGACCTGCGGAGCATACCGCTTCATTAAATGCGCTTCTACAACCGACTCGAGCCGAACCCATGGAACGCAGCCCGGGCCTCGATTTATTCTATGCCTAGCGCCGACTAAGAGTTCGTCCCTTCCCAGTCCAAACTTTTACATTTCGCTGCCTTTTTGTTTCTCTTTTATGCCTTTATTTAAAAGCTCTTCACGCCTATTTTCGCATCTTTGCATACGATGATGTGCCATCCGCACTCATTATTCCTCGGGGCTTCTTTTTACGTAAGCTCAATTATGGGTTTATACCCAAAGACATGTGTCAAGCTTCCACATGTACCTTTTACTCGCCATTATATGCATCGATATGACTTACGCTTTGGCCAAGCTGGTTGCTCGCCCCGTGCTTACCCCTACGCTCCCGATTGTTCGCTAGGAGGTAAAGGAGCACCTTTGCGATTGTTACGCCGGTCACCGAAGTGTACCTCAGATCGGGTGAAGCCGAAGCTAGCGTTTAAGGGAATATTCGGCCGGTGACTTAAAAGATGACTTTTTACCTATTTATCTATTTGCCCCCGATGTTTTTTCGCTTGCAGTCCGACATGCACTTTAGGGCATGCCTCCTGTGAAAGGAACCCTTAACGAACTATTCTCCCCGAAGATGTTTCTTACTAACCATGTAATATAACATAACTAGTTGGGCACTTGTCCGATAAAGCACTAATGACCCCTACGCCGGTCTCCATGCATACCATGGTTGTTTTTAACCAAAGAGGTATTCGGATACACCCGACTCTAGGGTCCCGAGGTTGAAGCTTAAAAGGTCGGCAAAGACAAACGATCTACAATCCGCTAGAAGGCATTTCACATGTCACTTTAAAGGATAACATACATTGTCAAATTTATTGATTGTATTCCTCCTCAATCCTGCTCTAACAGTGCTGTCTAGTTTACATCCTGCTCGAAAATTTGGCAGCCAACTCTACTTGGTTGTATACTAAACTCACAGGATCTCCTTCCGCCGGGCCCCACCGGTCCAACTTCGCAATGTGGTTGGGATCCGCCTTCTTGTACCGCTGCCTTCACCATGGCCCAAGCCTCATTGGCACCTTGACGGCAAGCCGAATTTCCATAAACGGAAGGCCGCCAAGACTCTACAACTTCTCCCGAAGCTCCCCGAGGCCCTCGGTAGGGTGAGGGATGGCCATAAAGCCCTAACGACGCCGCCATTGCTCGCCGAACTCGCTCGAGTAGTCGCAATAAGTCGAAGTTGATCACCCGCTGATATGGGCATCTCCTCTACAGACGCACCCGTGAGTACACCTACAAGACATATCATGTCAAATACTTCCTCGTCGAACTCTTCTTTTCAAAAAGTTCGCCAAGCACTTATTATAAATGCCGCGAGCCGCTTAATTCTCCTTAACGGAGCCGACAGCTCGCTCGAGCGCCTTTCACTTTTCTCCGAGCTTGCGCTGGCATCCCGGAGCTTGTTCCTTTCCCGTGAACCCTATTCAAAGACACTCTAGCCGCCTTTAGCCGGGCGAAGCAATGCTTGCCTCGTCCGGATCTTGTTCGGCGGTACCGCAATGTCATTATTAGATCACACGCACGCCGCACAGCGCTTTATATTTATTAATAAAATGTGTTACCCGGAGGGGTTTTTCCGCTCTCCCTGCGCAAGTGCGGCCTCGTTAGCCGTAATCTTGCAGCTCCCGAGACAGCTGGGCTTCTTCTTGGTAAGTGCTCGCATTTCAAATGATCCTTAAATCAGTTAGCATAACTACTTTAAGTCTCGGGGCTACCGTATATACAACCGCTAAAATTCCTTACCCGTATGTTCACATACGCCCGTGGCTCGTAAAACCATTTTGAGCGGCACGGAGATGCGCGCCCTCAGTAAAGGCATCCAATGGCTCAGGGAAAAGCATGCTTCACTAATACCAGTTCCGGCGGAGCCTGTGGTTCATGGCGCTCCATCTCGCATTGGTGGCGCATACCGTTCGCAGATCCTCCGCTGGAGAGGGATCCGCCCGCTTTTGCGCTTTGCTTCCTCCGATGCCGGGCGCCGAGCCTCGCCGTGTTGGTCGGATCGGAATTTCGCGCCGCAGTCCGCCGAGCGCTTTTTCTCCTACAAAGATCATGAGCACTCAGCGCTTCTAACATTGCTCTAAAAATTCAAATACGAAGCTATGCCTTTGCGGCGACGCTTCCGCCGCACTGCGGTTCTTTCCGCCGCTGGTCCGGACTGGCCTCGTCCAGCCGCAGTGCTCGGCCTCCTACCGTGAAAGGCACTTCCGCAAAATACCATCGATCGTGAAGGTTAGAAATGGGCAGGAAGAGATAATGGTGTCCGGACTTCGTCACGGCCACCGGGAAGCCGGACTTAGTCCTGGGGTAGTCCGCCGTGATGGCCACCAAAGCATTGTCTATGCTGAGCTGGTGAACACCCCGCGATCAGCTCCACCTCGATGTCCCGGTCCTCTTCGAGGTTGGATCCAGTGGATCCTTCTCGATCCTGCCGGAGAAGGACTCACCATGTCCTCCGTGAGTCCGCCGAGATCCCGCTACCAAGACATAATGTAAGAAGCTTAAACTTCGAAAGCATGGGTTGGGCCCTTCAAGGTGTTCACTTACCCATCTTCTAGGGTTGATCATGGAAAACCCATTCAAAGGGTTCGCTCAAGGAAGTCCTCCTTCTCCCCTTGTACAGCCGGACAGGATCTTTACCAGATCCCTGGTCAATCCGCCCCTTGCGGCCGGTCGGTGGCATCGCTTCCCGCTGAAATCCCACATGGGTGGCTCCGATTGCAAATGGCTGTACCCTCGCTTATGCATGTCGCCATGACCGATCATGGTCAAACCGAATGGGCCATTAATCTTATCCGCCCATCAAGTAATGGACGCTTGTCTTCTCTAATCGGGGCTCCGCGGCACCACCGAGGCGCTTTTCAAGGGATCAAGACTAAACTCCGGAGGCCGATCCGGATGGTCTGCAGCAATGAGCGCCCCTATATAAACCATTCCGAGGGCCGCTTCGGACGCTTTCTGGGAGTACCGGATAGGTATCCGCCCCGGCGATGCGCCATATTTCGGCTCCCCACTTGATATATGGACCCTCAGAGAACGGGGCACGAGGCAAAACAGCCTCTTCCACAATGCAAAATGGGGCTCGATGCCCGTGAATAGCTCACAAAGAGCCACGAGTCTGGCGATATGTAGGATAGAGGCGGGCGTGAGGTGGTGGAGCCGAGTCCAGAGAACTTCAGGAGCCCTGAGGAACGGATGTATTGGAACCGAGTCCTCGACGATAGGGACAAAGCATACTCGCCCCCTTATTGGGGTTTGGAGTGTCCTCCGCCGCCTCCCACCTTGATAGTAACCAGTCCGCCCGGATCGGGACTATGAAGGCCGAGGGAGAAATCCCGCTTGGAGCTTCACTAGCTTGTTGTGTAAATAGAGCACCTCCTCCACCTCAAGTGGCTGGGAGCGCGTGAAGAAGAGCCGCCGATCGATCCATGATGGAATGGATTTCTAGGTCAAAGGCGCTCGATGAGTATTCGCGGAGGAAGATGGTGGTTTGGACCTGGATTCTTGCTCTTTTATAGGCGGATGACTCGCATAATTAGGGTGAAATGCAAAGACACTCTGGCTTTTCGCATTCGTAAGACGCGTGGAAGAAGGCCATTATTTGGCGAGAAGCCAAGGAACACATTATTCAAGATGAAGCCGACACTGCTCGCAGGTACATGGAATTTGAAGGAGAACCCGCCTTGCAACGCCAAGACTATAAACACGCTGGACTTATCGCATTGAAGCCTGGTTCGGGGCTACCGAGGAGTCCCGACTTAGGGGTGTCCGACAGCCGGACTATCATTATCCGCCGGACTCCAAGACTACGAAGATACAAGATTGAAGACTCCCCCGTGTCCGGATGGGACTTTCCTTGGCTGGAAGGCAAGCTTGGCAATACGGATATGTAGATCTCCTACCATTGTAACCGACTCGTAATTCCTAGCCTCCTCCGTGTCTATATAAACCGGAGGGCTTTAGTCCGAGGACAACATACATTACAACAATCATACCATAGGCTAGCTTCTAGGTTTAGCCTCCTTGATCTCGTGGTAGATCCACTCTTGTAATACCCATATCATCAATATTAATCAAGCAGGACGTAGGGTTTTACCTCCATCGAAGGGCCCAACCTGGGTAAAACATCGTGTCCTCGCCTCTTGTTACCATCCACCTAGACGACAGTTGGGACCCCTACCCGAGATCCGCCTGCTTTGACACCGAAGAGTGC
>JAHHZJ010007414.1:0-29879 GCA_021437245.1 Aegilops speltoides | reverse complement strand
CATTTGTAAGCAAAACAAATGTATCCAATTTAGCAGATCATATTCTCATGAACATTAGAATCATTACCAAGAAACGAAAGTACCGGTAATTTAGTTAGGCGCGAGCTCTAGTAATTGGTCCAAGATGTATAAGAAGGGCTGTGGTGTAATATGGTATTGATGTCCTCATCACAGATTTGACGAGGCCATGGAGAAGATAGATGGCATTGAGAAGACGCTTGAAACAAAGATTGATAGCAAGTTTAATGAATTGCTCGCTGCTCTTCCACAACCACCGCTGGCTGCACCTATCGCACCTCAACGAACGACAACAACTACGCCTCTTTCGAATCAGTATGGACGAGCTCAAGGTTCCTATTGAGCTGTGACAAAATTCTGTGCCGCATGCCATCGCTGTTGGTGCTTCTTTAGCTCTGCCATCGCCGCTGGTACCGAGGAGGATGATTATGTGGAGATTGCAAGGATGAGGTTGATCAACATCGTAACTACGGCAACCACCAGCACCACAACCACCAGTGTCGCCCACATGCAAATAATGGCAATGTTAGGGCTCCTCAGTACGAGATCATGACCATCTCCTAAACTGAAATTGAATATTCCACCATTTGAGGGTAGATATGTTCCTCGATATATATCTTACTTGGGAGTTAGAAACTCAACAACAATTTACATGTTTACAATATCCCGAGGAGAGACGTGTTCTCGCTGCTGTTTGTGCTTTCACTAGCTTTGCATGTGTTTGGTGGTCTCAACATTGTAGATTATATCCTGTTCCAGCTACTTGGGATGCTTTGAAAACTGCTATGCGTATCAAGCGTTCCACCATATTATCAACGTGAATTACTTCAAAATTGCAGCGCTTAAGACAAGGAAAAATTTCAGTAGAAGAATATTCTCGTGAATTACAAACCGGCTTGATTAGATGTGGTATTGTTGAGGAGAATGGAGCTATGCTTGCACGCTTTTCCGGGTGGATTAAATAGAGAGATCGCACTCATTCTAGACTATAAGGATTATAATAATATCACTGCTTATTCCTTCTTGCTTGTAAAGTTGAACGTGAAGTGCGTGATCGATGTGCATTGGCGCCAACTAACTTTTCGCAGGTCGACCTTCATCATGGACACCACGCATCATCTACTTCCACCGCACCATCACCTCCTTCAAAGCCACCTCCAACCGTGATACAAGAAAGCAGTGCACAACCACCACTATCCGCCAAGAGCACACCTGCCGGCTAGCACAGAGCTCTTCTTCTTCCATGGCGCCAACAGGCACACAAGTGATATTATTTGTCGTCATGTAAGGGAAGAGGACATTTTATGCAGAGAATGCAAATCTCAGGCAGTGATGATTGCTAACGAGGATGGTGGGTATGAGTCCGCTAGTGACTATGATGAGGAGACTTTGGCTCTTATTACACATGAGGAACACGGTGGAGATGATTCTGATCATGAGACACAATACATGGTCGCCAAGATGCCGACATGTATGAATGTTTAGTTGCTCAACGTGTTTTGAGTGTGCAGGTTACACAAGTCGAGCAAAATCAGAGGCATAATTTGTTCCATACAAAGGAGTTGTGAAGGAACGTTCTATTCAAGGCCATCATAGATGAGAGGAGCTGCAACAACTTGGCTAGCATGGAGATGGTGGAGAAGCTATCTCTCACTACAAGACCACATCCACATCCTTACTACATCCAATGGTTCAACAACAGCTGCAAGGTTAAGGTAACACGCACTGCTCGTGTGCATTTTAGTATCTCTACATATGCTGATTATGTTGATTGTGATGTGGTACTTATGCAAGCATGTTCCTTATTACTTGGTAGACCATGGCAATTTGATAAAATTCAGTACACCATGGTAGAAACAATCAAGACACTCTTGTTCATAGGGATAAAAATATTACTTTGCTTCCTATGACTCTGATTCCATTTTGAAAGATGATATTAATAGAGCTAATAAAGCAAAACAGAGAAAATAAGAGTGACAATCAGATTGTGGTAAAAGAATTTGAGCAACACATGAAGCTTAATAATAAACCATCTATCGTTGCTTTCTAAATTAAATTGAAAAGTGCATGTTTACTTGCCACCAAATCTGATATTGATGAGCTAGATTTTAGCAAATGTTGCTATGCTTTGTGTGCAAAGAGGCATTATTTTCATTCGAGGACGGTTTCCTTCTATGCCACCTGCCGTCACTAACATTTTGCAGAGTTCGCCGACGCCTTTTCCACAAGACGCGCCACCGGATTACCACCTATTCAAGGATTGAGCATCAAATTGATATAATTCCTGCATCATTACCCAACCGGCACCATACCGCACAATCCAGAGGAGACGAAGGAGATTATGCGCCAAGTATAGGAGCTGCTCGACAAAGGTTATATACGCTAATCCCTTTAGTCCTTGTGCTGTTCCTATTATTCTAGTGCCGAAAAAGGATGGTACATCACGATGTGTTGATTGTAGAGGCATTAATAATATTACTATTCGTTATCGCCACCCTATTCCTAGGCTAGATGATATGCTTGATGAATTGAGTGGCTCTCACAATATTCTCCAAAGTTGATTTATGAGTGGATACCATCAAATTCGTATGAAATTGGGAGATGAATGGAAAAACATTTAAAACTAAGTTTGGATTATATGAGTGGTTAGTCATGCCTTTTGGGTTAACTAATGCACCTAGTACTTTCATGAGATTAATGAACGAAGTTTTACGTGCTTTCATTGGACGATTTGTGGTAGTCTATTTTGATGATATACTGATTTATAGCAAATCTTTGGAAGACCTTTTGGAACATTTACGTGCTATTTTTAATGCTCACGTGATGCACATTTGTTTGGTAACCTTGGGAAGTGCACCTTTGCACCGATCGAGTATCTTTTCTTGGCTATGTTGTTACTCCACAGGAATTGAAGTTGATAAAGCCAAGATTGAAGCTATTGAGAGTTGGTCGCAGCCCAAAACGGTCACACAAGTGAGGAGTTTCTTGGCCTCGCTGGTTTTATAGGTGTTTTGTGAGAGATTTCAGCACCATTGCTGCACCTCTCAACGAGCTTACAAAGAAGGATGCCTTTTGTTTGGGGTACCGCACAGAAGAAGCCTTCACGGATTGAAAGTGTTGAACATGCCCTTTACTAACCCTGATTTTAATAAGACTTTTGAGCTTGAATGTGATGCTAGGATCAAGAACGAGTTACAAGTGATGATTTCAGACTTTAAAGCCACCAAAGGAGTGCATAGCCTTGACTAAATATACAAGATGCCACTTCTAATATTCGTCCATAGGCTATTCTAGTGCAAGGCCACCTTATTATTGGCCAGCCCATGTATTCGAAATACTTAAGTATACTATTTTAGAGTCCGTATGTGTGGGAAACAGGTTAGGGTTGAGCTGGACCCCGCCTCAAGGGCCACGAAATTCCATCCTTTTCCCCCATATATACAGCCCTTAGGGCGCTGCTTAGACTTTGGGTTTTGTTTAGATTAAAAGTTCGCCATAGCTGCAACTCACGTCATTTCGCTTGTGTTCAATCTAATTGCACAAGGCGCCACGTAACCCCACCTTGATCAATAAAGCTTTCATCTTAAATTGCATATTCAGATATCAATCCAGCTTTCTGTTGTTCTTCGCTTGTTTCGCAGAAATGCACTCGTGGTCGTTGATCATGCCCCAAGGTGGTCAATAACCTCCTGAGTTGGTTTAGCGGTTGTTATATGCCGACGCCCTCACATCGCTCAGCCGGACGTCAAAGTCGATTTCCACCAAAGCGTAAATCCACCATCTCATCGAAGACGGGACACCTTTGCTTCACATCAAGTGGTATCAGATTTCGTGTTGCTCGGTGAGATTTGCCATTTTTCAGAGTTTAGATCGAGTCTGTCTTCATACCTAGTCCATTTAAAAAGCCACAAAAAAATTAGGTTAGTTCATCATATCCGAACAACTGGAGCCTTTGCACAATCTTTTCTCAGATTTGCTTGTTGAATTTATGTGCATCGTCAGTGTCTAGTTGCTGGTCTTAGAGTCTAGTCTTTAGAGTTTCGAAGTTCGGTCATAAGTTGGGCATGCCGCCAAGACCATCATCATCGCCTCGCCATCTACCACCACCGCTATCCGCCACCGTCAATCAGATCCATATACCACCACCGCTTATATATACCACCATCACGATATATCCTACCACCATATATCCACCACCAATCCGAAGTTCCTGTGATATTAGGTTTGTTTTCGGATCCATCGAATTTCCGATTCGTTTTGTTCCAGTAGGTTTCGATCCAAAGAATCTTTGGCCGTCCGTAGAAGAGGTTGGTTTCAAAAAACAAAAAAAATTCGATGGACGACGCATGGTGTCCCGCCTCGATGAGATGGTGGATTTCGCACAGGAAGTCGACTTTGACGATCCGACTAATTTAGTGTGCGAGGACGCCGCTACCTAGCAATCGCTAAACCAACTCCGAGAGGTTATTGACACGCCGAGCACGCATCAACTCGACCATTCGAGGGTCTGCTTCGCGAGCAAACAAAGAACAAGCAAGAACCAGTTTGCAATCTAGATATTGCGAATATAAGATGAAAGCTTTATTGATCAAGGGGTCTGTGGACGCCTTTGTTCGGTCGCTGAACACAAACCGGCACGCCAAGTTGCGCTATGGCGAACTTTAATCTAAATAAAACCCAAAGTCTAAACGGTGCCCTAAGGCATTATATATGGAGGAAGAGGGGTGAATTTCGTGGCCCTTGGTGGAGGGGTCCAAACTAACCCTATATCTTGTTTCCCCAACATACGCACCCTAAAAATAGCCTATACTAATGTATTTTGAAATTACATGGGCCTGCCCAATAATAAGGTGACGAGCACCTAGAATAGCCTCCTGGACGAAATTTATGAAGTGGCATCTTGTATATTTCGTCCAAGGCTTCATGCACTCATTATGGTGGCTTCCAAGTCCCGAAATCATCACTTGTAACTCCGTTTGTCCCTTCATGCGATGCCATCATCTCCATGCCTCGTTTGCTCCAATGTTCATCCTTCTCCAAGCTAGGCCCTTCATTTGTAAGCAAAACAAATGTATCCAATTTAGGCAAGATCATATCTCATGAACATTAGAATCATTACCAAGAAATGGAAGTAACTCGCATTTAGTTGGCGTGCGCCGAGCTCTAGTAATTGGTCCAAGATATAGCAGCCTGGGCTGTGGGTAATAATGGTATTGATGTCCTCATCATCCTCCCTTCTTGAAATGAAGTCGCCCTCGACGGAAGTTCATCTTCCTCACCCAAATATGGCTTCAAATCTGCAATGTTAAAAGTGGACTAACCAAAATCTGCAGCAGCTCAAGTTTATATGCATTATCATTTACTTTCTCCAACTCTTAAAGGACCAGCAAAGACGTGGTATTAGCTTTGATTTTAAATCGTGAAATCTATCCTACGCAAATGTAACCAACAAGATTCTGCAAACACAACATGTTTTCTACCCTTATTCCAAAGAAGTTTATATTTAGCATTCATATGCTCAATGTTTTCCTTAGTTAACTCATGCATTTTTAAAATCAATTCAGCACGCTTTAGCATCAAAATTAACCTTCTCCAAGATGGAAGAGGCAACAAACCATAGGTGCACGAGGTAGAAACCACACAATTCAAAAGGGCACATCTTAGTAGTAGAATGCAATGAACGATTATAAGCAAATTCAATATGAGGCAAGCATTCCTCCCACATTTTCTTATTATTCTTTAGAACAGCCCCAGCATAGTAGACAATGTTCTATTGACTACTGGTTCATTCATCGCTTGGGGTGACAAGTAGTACTAAAAAGCGCTTTAGTCCCCAACTTAGCCCATAAACATCTCCAAAAGTGGCTAAGAAATTTAGTATCACGATCTCAAACAATAGTATTTGGCACACCATGCAAGCAATAATTTCATGAAAGAACAAATCAGCAACATCGATGAGATCATCGCTTTTATGACATGGTATAAAGTGTGCCATTTTCGAGAATCTATCCACGCATAACAAATATGCTATCCCTCCCTTCTTTGTTCTAGGTAAACCCAAACAAAGTCCATAGATATATCCTCCCAAGGAACACTAGGTACAGGCAAAGGCATATATAAACCATGAGGATTGAGTCGTGACTTAGCTTTTTGACATGTAGTGCAGCGCAACAAAACGCTCAACATCCCGCTTCATCTTGGCCAAAAGAAATGTGTAGCAAGTACGCCCCTCTGCCTCTTTTCACGCCAAAGTGTCCCATTAGTCCTCCTCCATGCGCCCCGCAACAACAAAAGACGAACGAGCTAGCTGGAATGCATAGCTTGTTAGCACGAACACAAATCCATCATTAACTACAAACTTGTTCCATGTTCTTCCTTCTTTACACTTCGCAATACATCTTAAAATCAAAGATCACATATAGATCTTTGATGGTCTCCAAACCAAATATTTTGAAGTCAAGTTGTGAAAGCATAGATAGCTTATTTGAGAAAATGCATTACAATAACATTTTCTTTACCCTTCTTGTGTTTAATGACAATGGAAAGTCTCAATGAATTCAACCCATTTAGCATGTCTACAATTCTTCCGGGTCATAGTTGTCACGCCGCCACGCATTCATCATCATCGCTTCTCGCCATCTACCACCACCGCTTATCCGCCACCGTCAACTGTATCCATATACCACCACCTCATCATATACCACCACCGCTGCCATATCCTACCACCATATCCACCACCAACCGAAGTTCCTTGCATATTAGTTTGTTTTCTGGATCCATCTAATTTCCATCCGTGTTTCTGTCCGAGTAGGTTTCGGATTCCAGCACCTGTCATTCAGAGAAGAGGTTGGTTTCCAAAAAAAGGTTGGTTTCAGCACCTTTTTTTTGTCGTCTCAGAGAAGAGGTTGGTTTCGAACCACCGCTTAGGCCCAAATTTTCCAAAACGAATTGACAAAAAAAATTTCGCTATCCTATTTTTAGGTGTTTCTACATATTGAGATACGCTTTTATAGAAAGTTTTTTGACCTGCTTCAGCTTTTGTCCAAAATAAAAAAAATTTGGTCGAAAAATTTCGTGCTCCATCCCGCCGGGCTTGACTTGGGAAGAGTTTTGAGACACTCGCCATTATAGTGATTTTCGCAAAAAGAGCACAAGAAAAAAAGCAGCCTAAAAAAAAGGAGCGAAAAAATTCCAGAGTGTGCTTTTCCCTTGTTTACGCAGTCTGCGGATTTTGTTAGTGTTCTATGCTCGCCTCTAGCACGGTTCAGCTCTAGGACCAGACGCATCGCTGCTGAGCGCTATTCAACTTTTGCATCAATTGATTATTGTCGACCTTTTTGCTACCATATTATAAGCATTCCCAGCTCCACATACATCTACGAAGTAGTGCTTGATTCTGTAATCGCTATATCCAAGCTTTGAGAGTTTTGGCTACAACGGTTGCCGCTCACCACCGCTGCTGGGTAAGAACTGGTAAGAATTTGAGATTTGCTTCGACGGGTTTGTGATACACCACCACCACTTCAGTAGTCTATAGTATCATATTCTGTGTTTTCATTTGTCGCTAACCATGGTAGGATCACGTCGATGAGACCGATTAGAGAACTCCGACAAACAAACAGCTACATGATAAATTTCAGCAAATGATGAGTGGACAGTGCAAAATGTGCTGTCAGATTTGACGAGGCCATGGAGAAGATAGATGGCATTGAGAAGACGTTGAAACAAAGCTTGATAGTAAGTTTGATGAATTGCTCGCTTCACAACCACCGCCGTACTGCACCTATCGCGAGACCACATTTACAACAATCAGCCTCTTCCGAATCAAGATGGACGAGCTCAGTTGTTCCTATTGAGCTGTGACAAAATTTCGTGCAACAAGCATCATTGGGTTGGTGCTTCTTTGGCTCCCTCGCTACTACCGCTGCCGCAACCGAGGAGGATGATTATGTGGAGATTACGAGATGAGGTTGATCAACATCGTAACTACGCAACCACCAAAGACCACAAACCACCCGTGTCGTCCACATGTAAATATGGTATGTTAGGGCTCCCCCTCAGTATGAGATCATGACCATCTCCAAACTGAAATTGAATATTCCACCATTTGAGGGTAGATATGATAGAGGCAAAGGTGTCCCGCTTATCGATGAGATGGTGGTTTTCGCTTTGGTGGAAGTCGACTTGACGATCGGGATTAATGATACCACTTGATAGAGGCGGGGTGTCCCGATCTTCGATGAGATGATAACTATCGATTTGGGAAGATACTTTGACGATCCGACTACAAACGCACGACGCTGTTTTTAGCAATCGCTAAACCAACTCCGAGGTTATCGACCACCGGAAAGCACAATCAATCGACCAAGGTCTATTCGTGCTAAGAATCAAGAACAAGCAAGAATATGATAAAACAATCTGAATATTGCAGTATATATGAAGTATTGATAAAGGGGATCCGTGGCGGTCTTGGTCTGGTCGCGACACAAACGGCACACGGTTGCAATGGCAAACTTTAACTAAACAAACTCTGTGGAAGCTACTAGATGGATCTACTATATAGGAGCAAGGGTATGCAAGGAGGTGGGAGGATGTCCCAAGGCAGCCTAAAACTAGCCCTAGGTCGTACAAGGCCAATGGCCCAAGTGGAGGTGACGAACACCTTTGGACTTGTACTTGACCGGATTCCGTGCAACGTCAGATTGTTTCTTCCATAACTCAACACGCCGCTACTTTAGCAATCGCTAAACCAACTCCGAGAGGTTATTGACCACGCCGAGCACGCATCAACTCCGACCACGAGGGTCTATTTCTCGCGAGCAAACGAAGAACAAGCAAGAAACCGAGATTGCAACTGATATTGCGTAATATAAGATGAAAGCTTTATTGATCAAGGTGGGGTTCTGTGGACGCTTTGTCCGGTTGTGAACACAAACGGCACGCCGGTTGCAGCTATGGCAAACTTTTGATCTAAATAAAACCCAAAGTCTAAACGGTGCCCTAAGGGCTGTATATCTGGAGGAAGAGGGGGAGAATTTCGTAGCCCTTGGTGGAGGGGTCCAAAACTAACCCTATCTCTTGTTTCCCCACATACACGGACTCTAAAATAGCCTATACTAATGTATTTCGAAATTACATGGGCCTGGCTCAATAATAAGGTGACGAAAGACCTAGAATAGCCTCCGACGAAATTTATGAAGTGGCATCTTGTATATTTCGTCCAAGGCTTCATGCACTCATTATGGTGGCTTCAAAGTCCTGAAATCATCACTTGTAACTCCATTCTGTCCCTCTTATGCATGCCATCATCTCCATGCTTGTTCTTGCTCCAATGTTCATCCTTCTCCAAGCTAGGCCCTTCATTTGTAGGCAAAACAAATGTATCCAATTTAGGCAGATCATATTCTCATGAATATTAGAATCATTACCAAGAAACGAAAAGTACCGGTAATTTAGTTGGCGGCGCGAGCTCTAGTAATTGGTCCAAGATGTATAGCAGCAGGGGCTGTGGGTGTAACAATGGTATTGATGTCCTCATCATCCTCCCCTTCTTGAAATGAAGTCGCCCTCGACGGAAGTTCATCTTCCTCACCCAAATATGGCTTCAAATCTGCAATGTTAAAAGTGGACTAACCCCAAAATCTGCAGCAGCTCAAGTTTATATGCATTATCATTTACTTTCTCCAACACCTTAAAGGGACCAGCAGCACGTGGTATTAGCTTTGATTTGCGCAAATCAGAAATCTATCCTCACGCAAATGTAACCAAACAAGATCTCCTGTGCAAACACAACATGTTTTCTACCCTTATCTCCAAAGAAGTTTATATTTAGCATTCATACGCCAATGTTTTTCTTAGTTAACTCATGCATTTTTAAAATCAATTCAGCACGCTTTTTAGCATCAAAATTAACCTTCTCCAAGATGGAAGAGGCAACAAATCAATAGGTGCACGAGGTAGGAAACCATACACAACTTCAAAAGGGCACATCTTAGTAGTAGAATGCAATGAACGATTATAAGCAAATTCAATATGAGGCAAGCATTCTCCCACATTTTCTTATTTTTCTTTAGAACAGCCCTAAGCATAGTAGACAATGTTCTATTGACTACTTCAGCTTGTCCATCAGCTTGGGGTGACAAGTAGTACTAAAAGCAGTTTAGTCCCCAACTTAGCCCATAAACATCTCCAAAAGTGGCTAAGAAATTTAGTATCACGATCTGAAACAATAGTATTTGGCACACCATGCAAGCTTAATAATTTCACGAAGAACAAATCAGCAACATTGACAACATCATCGCTTTTATGACATGGTATAAAGTGTGCCATTTTCGAGAATCTATCCACGACAACAAATATGTTATCCTCCCTTCTTTGTTCTAGGTAAACCTAAAACAAAGTCCATAGATATATCCTCCCAAGGAACACTAGGTACAGCAAAGGCATATATAAACCATGAGGATTGAGTCGTGACTTAGCTTTTTGACATGTAGTGCGGCGAGCAATAAAACGCCAACATCCCGCCTCATCTTTGGCCAAAAGAAATGTGTAGCAAGTACGCCCTCCGCCTTCTTCACGCCAAAGTGTCCCATTAGTCCTCCTCCATGCGCCTCCCGCAACAACAAAAGACTAACGGAGCTAGCTGAATGCATAGCTTGTTAGCACGAACACAAATCCATCATTAACGCACAAACTTGTTCCATGTTCTTCCTTCTTTACAATTTCTAATACATCTTTAAAATCAGCATCATGTACATATTGATCTTTGATGGTCTCCAAACCAAATATTTTGAAGTCAAGTTGTGAAAGCATAGTATAGCGATTTAGACAATGCATCAAGAATAACATTTTCTTTACCCTTCTTGTGTTTAATGACATAAGGGAAAGTCTCAATGAATTCAACCCATTTAGCATGTCTATTTATCAGTTTAGCTTGACTTTTAATATGTTTCAAGGATTCATGATCGAATGTATAACAAATTCTTTGGGCCATAAATAATGTTACCATGTTTCTAAAGTCCCAACAAGAGCATATAATTCTTTATCATAAGTAGAGTAATCAGACTAGGCCCACTCAATTTTTCGTAAAAGTATGCAACAGGTTTGCCATCTTGTAATAACACACCTCCTAATCCAATTCCACTAGCATCACATTCAAGCTCAAAAGTCTTATTAAAATCGTGAAGTTGGAGTATGATAGAGGCTAAGGGTGTCCCGATCTTCGATGAGATGATAACTATCGATTTGGTGGAGACGACTTTGACGATCCGACTACAAACGCACGACGCTGCGCTTTTAGCAATCGCTAAACCAACTCCGAGAGGTTATTGACCACGCCGAGCACAATCAACTCACTACCAAGGTCTATTCCCGCAAGCAATCAAGAACAAGCAAGAATATGATAAAAGCAATCTGAATATTGCGAGTATGTTTGAAGTATTGATAAAGGTGGGGATCCGTAAGCGTCTTGGTCTGGTCGTTGACACAAACGGCACACGGTTGCAATGGCTAACTTTAACTAAACAAATCCCAAGCAAAAGCTACTAGATGGATCTACTTATATAGGAGTAAGGTGACGGCCAAGGAGGTGGGAGAACGTCCCAAGGCAGCCTAAACTAACCCTAGGTCGTACAAGGCCAATGGGCCCAAGTGGAGGTGACGAACACCTTTGGACTTGTAGTTTGACTCGGATTCTGGTGCAGCGTCAGATTGTTTCGTCCACAACTCAACGCTCCGGACGAGTTTTAAGGTGATTCCAATTGTGCTGGAAAGAGCATGAAATCTACTTTCCAACAAAAAAGAATCACCCAATTCGAGTCCGTATGAAAAGTTGTTGACGTTTTGAGTCAGGTATGTCTCTGCAGTCCGAATCTGAATCCGAACGTGAGAGACTTGGACTCTATCTTCTCTGGCCCAAAAGTGACGTGAGAAGACTTTTGAACAGCACCTAAACTTCTCCTTTTCCCTTATCTTCATATGTGGATTGTACAAATGTCCCACACACCTGCAATTAGACAAAACACAAAAGTATGTGAAGTATTTTGTTCTGATAACATAAATATATTATTGAATAGTTTGCACTAGAAATCACCGACAAATATGCATGTATGCAATATTTTGGTCTTATCCAAGGTAGCCATGTCCTCATCATCCTCCCTTCTTGAAAACAAAGCCGCCCCTCATGCTTGTTTAATCTAAATGTGGCTAACAAAAGAGACAAGGTGTACATGTTGTATATGTATACGCCATCCATTTTTACTTCCCTTGATTTTTGCATATATGACACATGAATAGATGAGTAACTTGTATAGTTCATAAAATCTAAAGCCAACAAATTAGCACAAGAACTAGAAGGCATGAAAATATTGCAACTCAGTTTGCACATGGAAGTGAAGTTTTATTTATTTCAAAAGATTGACAATGTTCATCATTAAACCATCCCAACATTGGTGAATAAACCTTACTTGCATCAAATTTACATGCTACAATATGCTTAAATAAGCAAACATGCAATGAGTCATTCGACACGTAATCATCACCAAGATTAGAGGTCATATCAAAACGATTAAACATTGATTCTTTTGCATCAACAGTTAATTCAATGGGTGCACTCAAAATTGTTGGTATTTCAGTTGTTTGATCACATGACGATTCGTGACAGAAAGATCAAGATTCTCTAAAATAGGTGTTGTGCTCAAATCACTGTGTAACTCAACACATGATGCATTCAAGTTAACTAGGGATGCATCATTCTCATGTGAAGTTATATCATCAATACCTTTATCGTTACCTTGTCGCAAAGACGAGCTGATGTAGGTACACACGTAGACAATGCACCATACTCTTGAGATGATGTCGCGCCACAATCCGAGGTGGGGCTTCTAGTAGGTGCAACGGTGGAGGAACCAATCGACGGTGGTGAGCATGAACTGAATAGTAGTTGTTGTAAGTCACCAATGCATCCTCCTCAGAATCGCTCTCAAAGGTACAAGCACTAACATACATACCAGTAATGCAACGAGGAATATATCAAATCTTGCCTCAATATCATGGTTCAAACCACCAAAAATCTATTCATTGTATCATCCTCGATTCTTCTATGTCACAATGATGCATATAAGATTTGAACTCTTGGTAGTAAGTATGAACAAAGTGTTATTGCCTTTGTTTAAATTGTTCAAATTTATGGAAGCAATTCACCATTTATAGTAAGGAGGGAAAACTGTTTTCTCATTACATCTTTCAAATCTTTCCAAGTTGTGGGTTGGTTATCAATGTTTTTCTTACAATGCACACTCCACCAAATGTATAAAACCAGAATGCTCTAGTGGCAGCTCAGATCGCCAAGTTCGTAAAAACATGTTGACTAAAAACTTGTTCTACTTCAATCTCCCAAGCTAGATAAATAGCAGGATTAAATCTACCTCAAATGACGGTAAAGAGCTAACTCGGCCATGTGCTTGTGTGTGTTGTCCCAACTCGTGATGGTGAAGATGTGTTCGTCATTCAAGAACTTCTATCTCCAAACCTGTCATGATTAGTAGAAACAAGAAACAAAATTCGAGAATAATGTTCCTATGAACTACTAGGATGTGGTTGTAAAGTGCTCACAAGAAGCAAATATCAATATCTTACAAGTTCTTACCATGCGGCAGTGTGGTGACAGTAACCAGCGTGTCAAGTAACTCAAGATTGTGTAAAGCGATTGCTGTGTGAACGACGATACACGGTGTAGAAATATGTGGAGCTGGGTTGGCTATATATGGTAGCAAAAGATTAGCAATAATCAATTCGAAGATGCAATGTTGAATAAACGCCAACGACGGTATCAGGCTGGTCCTAGGCTAGACCGACTAGAGACGCGAGCCTAGAACACTAATGAGGTCACGGCGCAGCACAACTAGCATCAATGAAGGATACTAAGTAGCTCTTGACAGCAAGATAGAAGTGAAGATCACAACGGTAGTGAAGATAATGATGAAAACAACTACCAAGCAGTGATATACAACAACTCTCTCTTCAACTTTCCTCTTGAAATGTTTGAGCCAATTTTATGATAAATTCTTTCAAAGAATGCTACTAACTCAAGCTTTCCAATGCAAAAAGAATCACCAATTCCGAGTTGATATAAGGAGTCAAAGAATTCAAAACTGGCCTGAAATATTGGAACAAGCTGTGTTCACGAGCTTCGAGGGCAAAAGACCTATTTAGAAGCCAATTTTGAGGTGTCAAATATTGAACTAGCTTCTGCAACTATTTAGATGCGGTTCGTCACTAGCTTCAATTTGAGTACTCACGAGCCAAAACGGACTTCAGATGAGGAAGATACACCTGTTTTATCGAATAAAGCACAAAACAGATTCCAATCCGAATTCAGTACGAGATTGATTCTAGATAGATCCGATTTTTTTCCTCTCTTTTTTTCTCACGCTTTTTTTCTTTTTCTTCTTCTTTTTTTTTTTTTCCTTTTTTTTTCTTTTTTTCTTTTTTTCTCCTCTTCCAAGACAAACTAGATAAGATGCATTGATCGTGCAAAGATGTGAATGACCTCAACTATGATTATGACAATGAACAATACAGAGCACGTGGTGGAAATTAATAGATGGGATGGTGGACATGGAAGGATAATGATGCAGCGAAAGCGTGACTAATGTGAACAGAACTCAAACTCTAAAGAAACTAGACACTAAGACCAGCAATCCACACACGACGATGCAACCGATAATTCAACTATGCAAGCAACGAATAGAAAATTGCAAAGGCTCGACTGCTTGGATAAAGGATGAACGCCTAACTTTTTTGTGGCTTTTTCATGGACTATAGGTATGAATGATGATGCGATCTAAACTATGAAAACTCGTAAAATCTCACCGAGCAACCTCGAAACCGATACCACTTGATAGAGGCTAAGGTGTCCCGATCTTCGATGAGATGATAACTATCGATTTGGTGGAGACGACTTTGACGATCCGACTACAAACGCGGCACGACGCTATGCCTTTAGCAATCGCTAAACCAACTCCGAGAGGTTATTGACCACGCCGAGCACAATCAACCTCGACTACGAAGGTCTATTCCTGCAAGCAATCAAGAACAAGCAAGAATATGATAAAAGCAATCTGAATATTGCGTAGTATGTTTGAAGTATTGATAAAGGTGGGGATCCGTAAGCGGTCTTGGTCTGGTCGTTGGACACAAATGAAGTACACGGTTGCAATGGCTAACTTTAACTAAACAAATCCCAAGCAAAAAGCTACTAGATGGATCTACTTATATAGGAGCAAGGGTGACGGCCAAGGAGGTGGAGAACGTCCCAAGGCAGCCTAAAACTAACCCTAGGTCGTACAAGACCAATGGGCCCAAGTGGAGGTGACGAACACCTTTGGACTTGTAGTTTGACTCGGATTCTGGTGCAGCGTCAGATTGTTTCGTCCACAACTCAACGCCCGGACGAGCTTTTAAGGTGATTCCAATTGTGCTGGAAAGAGCATGAAATCTACTTTCCAACAAAAAGAATCACCCAATTCGGAGTCCGTATGAAAAGTTGTTGACGTTTTGAGTCAGGTATGTCTGTGCAGTCCGAATCTGAATCCAGAACGTGAGACTTGGACTCTATCTTCTTGGCCCAAAAGTGACGTGAGAAGACTTTTGAAAAGCACCTAAACTTCCTTTTCCTTATCTTCATATGTGGATTGTACAAATGTCCCACACACCTGCAATTAGACAAAACACAAAAGTATGTGAAGTATTTTTGTTCGATAACATAAATATATTATTGAATAGTTTGCACTAGAAATCACCCGACAAATATGCATGTATGCAATATTTTTGGTCTTATCCAAGGTAGCCATGTCCTCATCAACGGATGGCAAGGCTTAACTCATGCGCCTTAAAAGGGTATTGTTTACATCGGTTGAGAGTAAATTATATTCTTTCATAATCAGGCGATTGTAACGTCAGGCATTTTGTCATCAGAACCGTGTCGCAGGTTAAATCAGCTGCGGGTTAGCCAATATCTGTAATATCTTCGGGCTGCACTAGGAGTCCTGAGTACCCTTTAAATTCAGCTTTGTTGGACTCTTTTGGATTCGGTGAAGTCAAAGAACTTGTCATTGTTGGTTCCATCGCATTTCTTGAAGGAATGTTTATAGACATTAGTCTCTTCGTAGAATTGCCAGATGTTTGAGGATCTGCAATCTCACCTGGTCAGAAATTGGATTTTTCAATTTACTAGCCTAAATGAGATCGGCCTTTGACTATAGAGCATCTCGCAGAAAAGGTACATTTGTCCTCCTTACCAAAGGGCTAATGTCTATAAGCAACATAATCTCTCAAATTTCCTTTTAAAAGGAAGTGCCAATGGGTTCGTAGAATTTGTCTAAAAACAGTAGATTTAATGATGTTCTTTAACTTTCGTGGCCAAAAAGTCATTGCTTAAGGTCATATTTGAGGGTACTGGCCTCCCGCGCTAAGCGGAGTATTTTCTAGATCTACACGTCACCATGAGAACAGTTTGAGTATTTAGGGTCCGACATGGATCAATGACAAAATTATGACCGCCTTAGTGAACATCCGCTTCATTCTATGGCGTCCTTCTTGTTATCATTTTTCTCGCATGCTTTTTTGGCTCGATTGCTTCTTAAATCTCTTGTCCTCTATAGAGGAGATATCGTTTCACATATATATTGACTGATACCAGAATGCCTTTTTGTTCTTGGCTTTCACGCTTAAGAGCTACAATATGCCATCCGACTAAAACAAGGAGAATAGTATATAGCCATTTCAATTTACGGCCAAATGAGATCGTCTGACTATAGAGCATCTGCGCAAAGGTACGCTTTGTCCCTACCAGGGGCTACCGTCTATAAGCAACATAATCTCTCGAATTTCCTTCAAAAGGAAGTTTCAATGGGTTCAGAAACTTGTCCGAAAAACAAAATGATTTAATGATGTCTTTGACTCTTTCAGGTAAAAAGTCCTGCTTAAGGCTATATTTGAGGGTAATTCCCGCCTCCCGGGTAATCGGGGAGTATTTAGATTCGTGACGCCTGGGCGAGTAGTTTGAGTGATTGTGGGTCCAATATTTGACCCAATGACAAAAATATGACCGTTTTAGTGAACATTCGTTCATTCTATGGCACTCCTTGAAAGTACTTCATTATTTCATCTCGCCATTATTCGAAAGTGCCCCAAAATTTCTGTCCTCTATAGGGAGACATCGCTTTCCACATATATATTAGCCGATGCTGTGAATGCCCTTTTGTTCTTGGCTTTCATGCGATGAGTGACAAAGATGCCATCCGATTTAAAACATGGAGAATAGGCATATAGTCAGCCGGATTTTCTTCAATTCCCACGCCAAATGAGATCGCCCTTGATCATAGAGCATCTGCAGAAGGAATACGCTTTGTCCCTACCAGGGGCTAATGTCTATAAGCAATATAATTTCTCGAATTTCTTCAAAAGGAAGTTCCAATGGATCTGTAAACTTGTTTCAAAAATAGAGACGATTGATGTTCTTTGACTCTTCAGCCAAAAAGTCTCGCTTTTAAGGCTGAATTTGAGGGTACTCCGGCTCCAGCGCAAGCCGGAGTATTTTTGAGTCAAGGCCACCGCTAGTAGTAGCGAAGTACTTATGGGTCCGACACGACCCAATGACAAAATTATGACCGCTTTAGTGTACATCCGTCTATCTCTATGCAAGCTCCTCAAAGTACTTCATTATTTCGTGGTGTTTTTTTGCCCGAAAGTGCTCCCCAAATTTTGATGAGGACATCAATACCATTGTTACAATTCCACATACCGGCCGCCATATTATACCGGACCAATTATTAGAGTCAGGTATCGCCAAATCAAATTACCGTAATTAGTTCATGGTAATGATTCTAATGTTCATGAGAATATGATGCTGCCTAAATTGGATACATCTTTTGGCTTACAAATGAAGGGCCCAGCATGGAGAAGGATGAACATTGAGCAAGAACAAGCATGGAGATGATGGTATGCACAAGGGGGACAAGAATGGAGTTATAAGTGATGATTTCAGGACTTTGAAGCCACCATAATGAGTGTATGAAGCCTTGGACGAAATATACAAGATGCCACTTCATAAATTTCATTCAGAGGGCTATTCTAGGTGCCGCGTCACTCCTTATTATTGGGCCAGGCCCATGTAATTTTGAAATACATTAGTATAGGCTATTTTTAGAGTCCAGATGGTGGGAAACAAGATATAGGTTAGTCTTGGACCTCTCCACCAAGGGCTACGAAATTCACCTCCCTTCCTCCATATATAAAGCCCTTAGGGCACCGTTTAGACTTTGGGTTTTGTTTAGATTAAAAGTTCGGCCATAGCTGCAACTTCACATGACTTCGCTTGTGTTCAATGACTGCATAAAGGCGCATGTAATCCCCACCTTGATCAATAAAGCTTTCATCTTATATTCGCAATATCCAGATTTGCAATCTCAGCTTTCTGCTTGTTCTTCGTTTCTCATAGAAAGAGACCCCTCGTGTCGTTGATCGTAACGTATATGGGGTAATAATAACCTCTCGGAGTTGGTTTAGCAATTGCTACATGCTGACGTCCCTCAAGACGCTTCTAGAATGGACTGCCAAAAGTCGACTCTCCACCAAAACGAAATTCACCATCTCATCGAAAGACCCGGACACACCTTCGCCTATCATTTCTTCGCTTCTATGAGAGGACATCCACAGCCCTTCTATAGAGGAGATCAGCAACGGCTGCCCCCTAATTTTGTTTAGCTGGAGAAGGATGAACATTGCAAGAACACGATGGAGTTGATGGCATGCGCAGGGATCAAGAACGGAGTTACAAGTGATGATTTGTGACCTTTTAAAGCCACCATAAGGAGTGTGATAGCCTTGGACGAAATATACAAGATGCCACTTCATAATATTCGGCCCATAGGCTATTCTAGGTGCTCACAATACTCATTATTGGGCCAGCTCATGTAATTTGGAAATACTTAAGTATAGGCTATTTTTAGAGTCCTATGTGTGGGGAAACAAGAGTTAGGGTTTGTTTTGACCTCACCAAGGGCCACGAAATTCCATCCTTTTCCCTATATACATAGCCTTTAGGGCGCTGCTTAGACTTTGGGTTTTGTTTAGATTAAAAGTTCTGCCACAGCTGCAACTTCCGCACTTCGCTTGTGTTCAATCTACTGCATAAAGGCGTCACGTAACCCCACCTTGATCAATAAAGCTCATCTTAAATTCGCAATATCTGTGATATCAATCTTAGCTTTCTTGCTTGTTCTTCGCTTGCTCGCAGAAATGTAACCTCGTGGTCGTTGATCATGCTCCGCAAGGTCAATAACCTCGGAGTTGGTTTAGCGGTTGTTAAGGCCGACGCCCTCACACGCTCAGTAGCCTGATCACAAAGTCGATTTCCACCAAAGCTAAATCCACCATCTCATCGAAGATCGGACACCTTTGCCTACATCAAGTGGTATCGATTTGTGTCGCTCATGAGATTTTACAGCTTTTCGAAGTTTAGATCGAGTCTGTTCTTCATACCTATAGTCCACTTAAAAAGCCATACAAAAAATTAGGTTAGTTCATCATATCCAACAAATCCGAGCCTTTGCATAATCTTTTCTCAGATTTATGCTTGTTGAATTTGGCGTTGCATCGTGCGTGTCTAGTTGCCGGTCTTAGAGTCTAGTCTTTTAGAGTTTCGAGTTCGTCATAAGTTGTAAGGCATGCCGCCGACCATCATCATCGCCTCGCTTATCTACTACCACCGCTTATCCGCCACCGCTCAATCAGATCCATATACCACCACCGCTATCATATACCACCATCCCGATATATCCTACCACCATATATCCACCACCAATCCGAAGTTCCTTGCATATTAGGGTTTGTTTTCGGGATCCATCAATTTCCGATTCGTGTTTCTTTGTCCGAGTAGGTTTCGGATTCCAGCAATCTTTTGCCGTCCGTAGAAGAGGTTGGTTTCCAAAAACAAAAAAATTCCGGCATGGACGATTTCGCTGGTGTCCCGCCTTCGATGAGATGGTGGATTTCGATTGGTGGAAGTCGACTTTGACGATCCGACTACGAAAGTGTGCGAGGACGCCAGCGCTTAGCAATCGCTAAACCAACTCCGAGAGGTTATTGACCACGCCGAGCACGCATCAACCCGACCACGAGGGTCTGCTTCTCATGAGCAAACAAAGAACAAGCAAGAAACCGAGTTTGCAATCTAGATATCATGTAATATAAGATGAAAGCTTTATTGATCAAGGTGGGGTTCTCAGACGCCTTTGTCCGGGTCGTTGAACACAAACGGCACGCCGGGTTGCAGCTATGGCTAACTTTTAATCTAAATAAAACCCAAAGTCAAAACGGTGCCCTAAGGGCATTATATATGGAGGAAGAGGGGTGAATTTCGTGGTTCTTGGTGGAGGGGTCCTAAACTAACCCTATATCTTGTTTCCCCACACATACGCACCCTAAAAAATAGCCTATACTAATGTATTTCGAAATTACATGGGCCTGGCTCAATAATAAGGTGACGAAGACCCAGAATAGCCTCCGGACGAAATTTATGAAGTGGCATCTTGTATATTTCGTCCAAGGCTTCATGCACTCATTATGGTGGCTTCCAAGTCCTGAAATCATCACTTGTAACTCCGTTTGTCCTCTCTATGCATGCCATCATCTCCATGCCGTTTTGCTCCAATGTTCATCCTTCTCAAGCTAGGCCCTTCATTTGTAAGCAAAACAAATGTATCCAATTTAGGCAGCATCATATTCTCATGAACATTAGAATCATTACCAAGAAATGGAAGTACCGGTAATTTAGTTGGCGGCGAAAGCCTAGTAATTGGTCCAAGATAGATAGCAGCTTCGGGCCATGTGTAACAATGGTATTGATGTCCTCATCATCCTCCCCTTCTTGAAATGAAGTCGCCCTCGATTTAAGTTCATCTTCCTCACCCAAATATGGCTTCAAATCTGCAATGTTAAAAGTGGGACTAACCCAAAATCTGCAGGCAGCTCAAGTTTATATGCATTATCATTTACTTTCTCCAACACCTTAAAGGGACCAAGAGCACGTGGTATTAGCTTTGATTTGGCGCAAATCAGAAATCTATCCTGTACGCAAAATGTAACCAAACAAGATCTCCAGTGCAAACACAACATGTTTTCTACCCTTATCTCCAAAGAAGTTTATATTTAGCATTCATATGCTCAATGTTTTCCTTAGTTAACTCATGCATTTTTAAAATCAATTCAAAGATGCTCTTTAGCATCAAAATTAACCTTCTCCGAAGATGGAAGAGGCAACAAATCCATAGGTGCACGAGGTAGGAAACCATACACAACTTCAAAAGGGCACATCTTAGTAGTAGAATGCAATGAACGATTATAAGCAAATTCAATATGAGGCAAGCATTCCTCCCACATTTTCTTATTATTCTTTAGAACAGCCCCGAGCATAGTAGACAATGTTCTATTGACTACTTCAGTTTGTCCATCATTTAGTGACAAGTAGTACTAAAAGCAGTTTAGTCCCCAACTTAGCCCATAAACATCTCCAAAAGTGGCTAAGAAATTTAGTATCACGATCCGAAACAATAGTATTTGGCACACCATGCAAGTTTAATAATTCATGAAAGAACAAATCAGCAACATTGACAAAGATCATCGCTTTTATGACATGGTATAAAGTGTGCCATTTTCGAGAATCTATCCACGACAACAAATATGCTTATCCTCCCCTTCTTTGTTCTAGGTAAACCTAAAACAAAGTCCATAGATATATCCTCCCAAGGAACACTAGGTACAGAGCAAAGGCATATATAAACCCATGAGGATTGAGTCGCGGATTTAGCTTTTTGACATGTAGTGCAATGAGCAATAAAACGCTCAACATCCCGCTCCTCATCTTGGCCAAAAGAAATGTGTAGCAAGTAACGTCCTCTGCTCTCTTCACGCCAAAGTGTCCCATTAGTCCTCCTCCATGCGCTCCGCAACAACAAAAGACTAACGGAGCTAGCTGAATGCATAGCTTGTTAGCACGGAACACAAATCCATCATTAACGCACAAACTTGTTCCATGTTCTTCCTTCTTTACACTTCTGCAATACATCTTTAAAATCAGCATCATGCACATATAGATCTTTGATGGTCTCCAAACCAAATATTTTGAAGTCAAGTTGTGAAAGCATAGATAGCTTATCTGCAGAAAAATGCATTAGCAATAACATTTTCTTTACCCTTCTTGTGTTTAATGACATAATGGAAAGTCTCAATGAATTCAACCCATTTAGCATGTCTACAATTCTTCCGGGTCATAAGTTGTCACGCCGGCCGCACCATCATCATCGCCTCGCCATCTACCACCACCGCTTATCCGCCACCGCTCAATCCGTCAGATCCATATACCACCACCGCCATCATATACCACCACCGCCATATCCTACCACCATATATCCACCACCAATCCGAGTTCCTTGCATATTAGGTTTGTTTTCGATCCATCTAATTTCCGATCCGTGTTTTTGTCTCGAGTAGGTTTCGGATTCCAAAGAATCTTTTTGTCATTCAGAGAAGAGGTTGGTTTCAAAAAAAGGTTGGTTTCAGAATCTTTTTTTGTTGCCGTCAGAGAAGAGGTTGGTTTCCTGAAACCACCTCCGCTTAGGCCCAAAATTTTCCAAAACGCAATTGACAAAAAAAATTTCTGCTATCCTATTTTAGGTGTTTCAAGCATATTGAGACAAATACTTTATAGAAAGTTTTTTTTGACCTGCTTCAGCTTTTTGTCCAGCAAATAAAAAAAATTTGGTCGAAAAACTTTCGTGCCCATCCCGTCACTTGACTTGGGAAGAGTTTTGAGACACTCGCCATTATAGTGATTTTTCGCAAAAAGAGCAAAGAAAAAAAAGCAGCCCAAAAAAAAGGAGCGAAAAAATTCCAGAGTGTGCTTTTCCTTGTTTACGCAAGGCAGTCTGATTTTGTTAGTGTTCTATGCTCGCTGTCTCTAGCACGGTCCAGCCTAGACCAGCACACAGATCAACGTTGAGCGCTTATTCAACTTTGCATCTCCGAATTGATTATTGTCGACCTTTTTTGCTACCATATTATAAGCATTCCTAGCTCCACATACATCTACGCCAGCGCTTGATTCTCCTCGGTAATCGCTATATCCAAGCTTTGAGAGTTTTGGCTACAACGGTTGCCGCTTCACCACCTCCATCTTGTAAGAACTGTAAGAATTTGAGATTTGCTTGATTTGGTTTGTGATACACCACCACCACTTCTTAGTAGTCTATAGTATCATATTCTGTGTGTTTCTATTTGCTGCTAACCATGGTAGGATCAAGTCGATGAGACTGATTGGGAGAACTCTCGACAAACAAACAGCCTACATGATAAATTTCAGCAAATGATGAGTGGACAGTGCAAAATGTGCTAAACAGATTTGACGAGGCCATGGAGAAGATAGATGGCATTGAGAAGACGCTTGAAACAAAGCTTGATAGTAAGTTTGATGAATTGCTCGCTTTTCCACAACCACCGCCGCTGGTGCAACCTATCGGACTACCTGCCATTACGACAACAACTACGCCTCTTCCGAATCAAGATGGACGAGCTCACGTGTTCCTATTGAGCTGTGACAAAATTTCGTGCCACCGCCATCTGCTGTTGGTGCTTTTTGGCTCTCGCATCATCGCCATTGGTACCGAGGAGGATGATTATGTGGAGATTACGAGGATGAGGTTGATCACGATGAACCACGCGGCAACCACCAGACCACAACCACCGTGTCGCCCACATGTAAATAATGGCAATGTTAGGGCTCCTCGTATGAGATCATGACCATCTCCCTAAACTGAAATTGAATATTCCACCATTTGAGGGTAGATATGATAGAGGCAAAGGTGTCCCGCTTATCGGATGAGATGGTGGTTTTCGCTTTGGTGGAAGTCCACTTTGACGATCGGACTACTAATGTGATACCACTTGATAGAGGCGGGTGTCCCGATCTTCGATGAGATGATAACTATCGATTTGGTGAAGATGACTTTGACGATCCGACTACAAACGCAGCACGACGCTGCGCCTTTAGCAATCGCTAAACCAACTCCGAGAGGTTATTGACCACGCGGAGCATTAATCAACTCTGACTACGAAGGTCTATTCGTAGCAGCAATCAAGAACAAGCAAGAATATGATAAAACAATCTGAATATTGCGAGTATATATGAAGTATTGATAAAGGTGGGGATCCGTAAGCTTGTCTTGGTCTGGTCGTTGGACACAAACGGCACACGGTTGCAATGGCAAACTTTAACTAAACAAATCCCTGTGGAAAAGCTACTAGATGGATCTACTTATATAGGAGCAAGGGTGGCGGCCAAGGAGGTGGAGGATGTCCTAAGGCAGCCTAAACTAGCCCTAGGTCGTACAAGGCCAATGGGCCCAAGTGAGGTGACGTAACACCTTTGGACTTGTACTTTGACTCGGATTCTGTGCAGCGTAAGCAGATTGTTTCTTCCATAACTCAACTCTCCGGACGTATTTTAAGGTGATTCCAATCGCTGGAAAGAGCATGAAATCTACTTTCCAACAAAAAAGAATCACCCAATTGGAGTCCGTATGAAAAGTTGTTGACGTTTTGGGTCAGGTATGTCTGTGGAGTCCGAATCTGAATCCGAACGTGAGAGACTTGGACTCTATCTTCTTGGCCCAAAAGTGACGTGGAGAAGACTTTTGAACAGCACCTAAACTTCTCCTTTTCCCTTATCTTCATATGTGGATTGTACAAATGTGCCATACACCTGCAATTAGACAAAACACAAAAAGTATGTGAAGTATTTTGTTCGATAACATAAATATATTATTGAATAGTTTGCACTAAAATCACCGACAAATATGCATGTATGCAATATTTTGGTCTTATCCAAGGTAGTCATGTCCTCATCAGAACGGCATGAGGACGCCGCTTTAGCAATCGCTAAACCAACTCCGAGAGGTTATCGACCACCGGAGCACGTACATCAACTCGACCACGAGGGTCTGCTTCTGCGAGCAAACGAAGAAGAAGCAAGAAAACTCGAGATTGCAATCTGATATTGCGAATATAAGATGAAAGATTTATTGATCAAGGTGGAGTTCTGGGGACGCCTTTGTCTCGGTCGCTGAACACAAACGGCGCACGTGAAGTTGCAGCTATGGCGTAACTTTAATCTAAACAAAACCCAAAGTCTAAACGGTGCCCTAAGGGCTGTATATATGGAGGAAGAGGTGAATTTAGTGGCCCTTGGTGGAGGGGTCCAAACTAACCCTATCGCTTGTTTCCCCATACATACGGACTCTAAAAATAGCCTATACTAATGTATTTCGAAATTACATGGGCCTGGCTCAATAATAAGGTGACGAGCACCCAGAATAGCCTCTGGACCAAATTTATGAAGTGGCATCTTGTATATTTCGTCCAAGGCTTCATGCACTCATTATGGTGGTGCAAAGTCGTGAAATCATCACTTGTAACTCCATTCTTGTCCCTTGCGCATGCCATCATCTCCATGTTTGTTCTGCTCCAATGTTCATCCTTCTCCAAGCTAGGCCCTTCATTTGTAAGCAAAACAAATGTATCCAATTTAGGTAGCATCATATTCTCATGAATATTAGAATCATTACCAAGAAACGAAAAGTACTGGTAATTTAGTTTTATGCGTGAGCTCTAGTAATTGGTCCAAGATGTATAGCAGCATAGGGTCGGTGTAACAATGGTATTGATGTCCTCATCATCCTCCCCTTCTTGAAATGAAATCGCCCTCGACGGAAGTTCATCTTCCTCACCCAAATATGGCTTCAAATCTGCAATGTTAAAAGTGGAACTAACCCCAAAATCAGCAGCAGCTCAAGTTTATATGCATTATCATTTACTTACTCCAACACCTTAAAGGGACCAAAGCAGACGTGGTATTAGCTTTGATTTATGCAAATAAGAAATCTATCCTTACGCAAATGTAACCCAACAAGATTCTGTGTGCAAACACAACATGTTTTCTACCCTTATCTCCAAAGAAGTTTATATTTAGCATTCATACGCCAATGTTTTCCTTAGTTAACTCATGCATTTTTAAAATCAATTCAGACGCTCTTTAGCATCAAAATTAACCTTTCTCCCAAGATGGAAGAGGCAACAAATCAATAGGTGCACGAGGTAGGAAACCATACACAACTTCAAAAGGGCACATCTTAGTAGTAGAATGCAATGAACGATTATAAGCAAATTCAATATGAGGCAAACAATCCTCCCACATTTTCTTATTATTCTTAGAACAGCCCTAAGCATAGTAGACAATGTTCTATTGACTACTTCAGTTTGTCCATCAGCTTGGGGTGACAAGTAGTACTAAAAGCGCAGCTTAGTCCCCAACTTAGCCCATAAACATCTCCAAAAGTGGCTAAGAAATTTAGTATCATGATCTGAAACAATAGTATTTGGCACACCATGCAAGTTTAATAATTTCAATAAAGAACAAATCAGCAACATTCGACAAAGATCATCGCTTTTATGACATGGTATAAAGTGTGCCATTTTCGAGAATCTATCCACGACAACAAATATGCTATCCTCCCCTTCTTTGTTCTAGGTAAACCTAAAACAAAGTCCATAGATATATCCTCCCAAGGAACACTAGGTACGTAAAGGCATATATAAACCATGAGGATTGAGTCGTGACTTAGCTTTTTACATGTAGTGCAGTGAGCAATAAAACGATCAACATCCCTCCTCATCTTTGGCCAAAAGAAATGTGTAGCAAGTACGCCCTCCGCCTTTCTTCACGCCAAAGTGTCCCATTAGTCCTCCTCCATGCGCCCCCGCAACCACAAAAGACTTAACGGAGCTAGCTGGAATGCATAGCTTGTTAGCACGAACACAAATCCATCATTAACGACAAACTTGTTCCATGTTCTTCCTTCTTTACAATTCTGCAATACATCTTTAAAATCAGCATCATGCACATATTGATCTTTGATGGTCTCCAAACCAAATATTTTGAAGTCAAGTTGTGAAAGCATAGTATAGCGATTTAGACAATGCATCAGAATAACATTTTCTTTTACCCTTCTTGTGTTTAATGACATAAGGGAAAGTCTCAATGAATTCAACCCATTTAGCATGTCTACGATTCAGTTTAGCTTGACTCTTAATATGTTTCAAAGATTCATGATCGAATGTATAACAAATTTTTTGGGCTATAAATAATATTGCCATGTTTCTAAAGTCCCAACAAGAGCATATAATTTTTATCATAAGTAGAGTAATTCAGACTAGGCCCACTCAATTTTTCGTAAAAGTATGCAACAGTGTTTGTTATCTTGTAATAACACACCTCCTAATCCAATTCCACTAGCATCACATTCAAGCTCAAAAGTTTTATTAAAATCAGGAAGTTGGAGTAAAGGAGCATGTCAACTTAGCTTCAACACCGTGAAGGCTTCTTCCCTAGGCGGGTACCCCAAACAAAAGGCACATCCTTCTTTGTAAGCTCGTTGAGAGGTGCAGCAATGGTGCTGAAATCTCACAAAACGCCTATAGAAACCAGCAAGGCCAAGGAAACACCTCACTTGTGTGACTGCTTGGGCTGCGTGCCAACTCTCAATAGCTTCAATCTTGGCTTTATCAACTTCAATTCCCTCGTGGAGTAACAACATAGCCAAGAAAAGATACTTTGTCGGTGCAAAAGGTGCACTTCCCAAGGTTACCAAACAAACGCGGCATCACGAGAGCATTAAAACAGCATGTAAATGTTCCAAATGTTCTTCCAAAGTTTTGCTATAAATCAAGATATCATCAAAATAGACTAGCACAAATCGTCCAATGAAAGCACGAAACTTCGCTCATTAATCTCATGAAAGTACTAGGTGCATTAGTTAACCCAAAAGGCATGACTAACCACTCATACAATCCAAACTTAGTTTTAAATGTTGGTTTCCATTCATCTCCCAATTTCATATCGAATTTGATGGTATCCACTATGCAAATCAACTTTGGAGAATATTGTAGAGCCACCAATTCATCAAGCATATCATCTAGCCTAGAATAGGGTGACGAAACTAATAGTAATATTATTGATGCCTCTACAATCAACATACATACGGTCGCATCATCCTTTTCTAAGCACTAGAATAATAGGAACAGGACAAGGACTGGGATTCATGATATAACCTTTTGTCGAGCAGCTCCGTGACTTGACGATAATCTCCTTCGCCTCCTCCGATTGGTACGATGGTGCACGGTTGGTAATGATGCACCGAATTAAGTCAATTTGATGCTCAATCCTAATAGGTGGTAATCTCGTGGCACGCCTTGTGGTAAGACGCCACTAACCCTCAAAATGTTAGTGACAAAGAGGGGCAAAGAGGAAGGCACGCCTCGAATGAAAATAATGCCTCTTTGCACATAAAAGCATAGCAAATAGATTTGTAAAATCTAGCTCATCAATATCAGATTTGGTGGCAAGTAAACATGCACTTTTCAATTTAATTTCTGAAAACAGAGAGATGGTTTATTATTAGGCTTCATGTGTTGCTCAAATTCTTTTGCCACAATCTGATTTTCACTCTTATTTTTCTCCTGTTTTGCTTTATTAGCTCTATTAATATCATCTTTCAAAATGGACTGTGGAGTCATAGGAAGCAAAGTAATATTTTTATCCTTATGAACAAGAGTATACCGATTGTTTCTACCATGGTGTATGTGAATTTTTATCAAATTGCCATGGTCTACCAAGTAACAAGGAACATGTTTGCATAGGTACCACATCACAATCAACATAATCAAAGATATGTAGAGATACTAAAATGCACACTAACAGTAGACGTGTTACCTTAACCTTGCCGTCATGTTGTTGGACCATTGGATGTAGTAAGGATGTGGATGTGGTCTTGTGGTGAGAGATAGCTTCCACCATCTCCATGCTAGCAAGTTGTTGCAGCCCCTCCATCTATGATGACGCTTAATAGAACGCTCCTTCACAACTCCCTTTGTATGGAACAAATTATGCCTCGATTTTGCTCACTTGTGTAACTCACACTCAAAACACGCTGAGCAACTAAACATTCATACCTATCAAAGATCTTCAAAGAGCCATGTATTGTGTCTCATGATCGTAATCATCTCCACCGTGGTTCCTCATGTAATAAGAGCCAAAGTCTCCTCATCATAGTCACTAGCGGACTCATACCCACCATCCTCGGAGAGCAATCATATCACGCTGAGATTTGCATTCTTCAAGAAAATGTCCTCTTCCCTACAACGATTTACAAATAATATCACTTTGTGCCCTGCTGACGCCATGGAAGAAGAAGAGCTCAGTGGCAGTGCCCTAAGCAGTGTTTGGCAGATAGTGGTGGTTATGCTCGCTTTCTTGTATCACGGGTGGAGGTGGCACCCAAGGAGGTGATGGTGCAAAGGAAGTAGATGATGCACGGGTGTCCATGATGAAGGTCGACCTGCAGAAAGTTAGTGCGCCAAATGCCCGCGATCCTGACTTCACGCTCAGCTTTTACAAGCAAGATGGAATAAACGAAAGATATTATTATAATCCTTATAGTCTAGAATGGTCCGAATATTCTATTTAATCCACCCGTAAAACGTGCAGATAGTTTATTCTCCTCAACAATACCACATCTAATCAAGCCAGTTTGTAATTCCCGAGAGAGACGTGTTCGCTGTCATTGCTTTGTGCTTACCAGCTTTGTATGTGTTTGGTGGTCTGAACATTGTAGATTATATCTCTGCTCCAATTGCACTTGGGCTGCTTGAAAACTGCTATATGCATCGCTGGTTCCACCATATTATCAACG
>JAHHZJ010007413.1:0-13724 GCA_021437245.1 Aegilops speltoides | reverse complement strand
CACATCAACCGACCACGAGGGTCTATTTCCGCGAGCAAACGAAGAACAAGCAAGAAACTCGAGATTGCAACTGGATATTGCGTAATATAAGATGAAAGCTTTATTGATCAAGGTGGGTTCTCGGACGCTTTGTCCGGTCGCTGAACACAAACGGCACGCCGAGTTGCAGCTATGGCTAACTTTTGATCTAAACAAAACCTAAGTCTAAACGGTGCCCTAAGGGCTGTATATATGGAGGAAGAGGGGTGAATTTCGTGGCCCTTGGTGGAGGGGTCCAAACTAACCCTATCTCTTGTTTCCCCACACATACGGACTCTAAAAATAGCCTATACTAATGTATTTCGAAATTATATGGGCCTGGCCCAATAATAAGGTGACGAAGACCTAGAATAGCCTATGGACTAATATTATGAAGTGGCATCTTGTATATTTCGTCCAAGGCTTCATGCACTCCTTATGGTGGCTTCAAAGTCCTGAAATCATCACTTGTAACTCCGTTTGATCTCCTTATGCATGCCATCAACTCCATGTGTGTTCTTGCTCCAATGTTCATCCTTCTCCAAGCTAGGCCCTTCATTTGTAAGCAAAACAAATGTATCCAATTTAGGCAGATCATATTCTCATGAACATTAGAATCATTACCAAGAAACGAAAGTACCGGTAATTTAGTTGGCGCGCGAGCTCTAGTAATTGGTCCAAGATGTATAGCAGCAGGGCTGTGGGTGTAACAATGGTATTGATGTCCTCATCATCCTCCCTTCTTGAAATGAAGTCGCCCTCGACGGAAGTTCATCTTCCTCACCCAAATATGGCTTCAAATCTGCAATGTTAAAAGTGGACTAACCCCAAAATCTGCAGCAGCTCAAGTTTATATGCATTATCATTTACTTTCTCCAACACCTTAAAGGGACCAGCAGACGTGGTATTAGCTTTGATTTGCAAATCAGAAATCTATCCTTACGCAAATGTAACCAAACAAGATCTCCGTGCAAACACAACATGTTTTCTACCCTTATCTCCAGAAGTTTATATTTAGCATTCATACGCAATGTTTTCCTTAGTTAACTCATGCATTTTTAAAATCAACTCAGACGCTCTTTAGCATCAAAATTAACCTTCTCTCAAGATGGAAGAGGCAATAAATCAATAGGTGCACGAGGTAGGAAACCATACACAATTTCAAAAGGGCACATCTTAGTAGTAGAATGCAATGAACGATTATAAGCAAATTCAATATGAGGCAAGCATTCTCCCACATTTTCTTATTATTCTTAGAACAGCCCTAAGCATAGTAGACAATGTTCTATTGACTACTTTAGTTTGTCCATCAGCTTAGGGGTGACAAGTAGTACTAAAAGCAGTTTAGTCCCCAACTTAGCCCATAAACATCTCCAAAAGTGGCTAAGAAATTTAGTATCACGATCTCAAACAATAGTATTTGGCACACCATGCAAGTTTAATAATTTCACGAAAGAACAAATCAGAACATTGACAAAGATCATCGCTTTTATGACATGGTATAAAGTGTGCCATTTTCGAGAATCTATCCACGATAACAAATATGCTATCCTCCCTTCTTTGTTCTAGGTAAACCTAAAACAAAGTCCATAGATATATCCTCCCAAGGAACACTAGGTACAGCAAAGGCATATATAAACCATGAGGATTGAGTCGTGACTTAGCTTTTTGACATGTAGTGCACTGAGCAATAAAACGCCAACATCCCGCCTCATCTTTGGCCAAAAGAAATGTAGCAAGTACGCCCTCCGCCTTCTTCACGCCAAAGTGTCCCATTAGTCCTCCTCCATGCGCCTCGCAACAACAAAAGACGAACGGAGCTAGCTGAATGCATAGCTTGTTAGCACGAACACAAATCCATCATTAACGACAAACTTGTTCCATGTTCTTCCTTCTTTACAATTCTGCAATACATCTTTAAAATCAGCATCATGCACATATTGATCTTTGATGGTCTCCAAACCAAATATTTTGAAGTCAAGTTGTGAAAGCATAGTATAGCATTTAGACAATGCATCAAGAATAACATTTTCTTTACCCTTCTTTCGTTTAATGACATAAGGAAAGTCTCAATGAATTCAACCCATTTAGCATGTCTACGATTCAGTTTGGCTTGACTTCTAATATGTTTCAAAGATTCATGATCGTAATGTATAACAAATTCTTTGGGCCATAAATAATGTTGCCATGTTTCTAAAGTTCTAACAAGAGCATATAATTCTTTATCATAAGTAGAGTAATTCAGACTAGGCCCACTCAATTTTTCGTAAAAGTATGCAACAGGTTTGCCATCTTGTAATAACACACCTCCTAATCCAATTCCACTAGCATCACATTCAAGCTCAAAAGTCTTATTAAAATCAGAAGTTGGAGTAAAGGAGCATGTGTCAACTTATCTTTCAATACCGTGAAGGCTTCTTCTTAGCGGTACCCCAAACAAAAGGCACATCCTTCTTTGTAAGCTCATTGAGAGGTGCAGAATGGTGCTGAAATCTCTCACAAAACGCCTATAGAAACCAGCGAGGCCAAGGAAACTCCTCACTTGTGTGACCGCTTTGGGCATGGCCAACTCTCAATAGCTTCAATCTTGGCTTTATCAACTTCAATTCCGTGAGTAACAACATAGCCAAGAAAAGATACTCGGTCGGTGCAAAAGGTGCACTTCCTAAGGTTACCAAACAAACGCGCATCACGAGAGCATTAAAACAGCACGAATGTTCCAAATGTTGTTCCAAAGATTTGCTATAAATCAAGATATCATCAAAATAGACTACCACAAATCGTCCAATGAAAGCACGAAACTTCGCTCATTAATCTCATGAAAGTACTAGGTGCATTAGTTAACCCAAAAGGCATGACTAACCACTCATATAATCCAAACTTAGTTTTAAATGCTGTTTTCCATTCATCTCCCAATTTCATACGAATTTGATGGTATCCACTACGCAAATCAACTTTGGAGAATATTGTAGAACCACTCAATTCATCAAGCATATCATCTAGCCTAGGAATAGGGTGACGATAACGAATAGTAATATTATTAATGCCTCTACAATCAACACACATACGTGATGTACCATCCTTTTTCGCACTAGAATAATAGGAACAGACAAGGACTAAGGGATTCGCGATATAACCTTTGTCGAGCAGCTCCTCGATTTGACGATAATCTCCTTCGCTCCTCCGGATTGGTACGGTATGGTGCACGGTTGGTAATGATGCACCGAATTAAGTCAATTTGATGCTCAATCCTCAATAGGTGGTAATCCGTGGCACGCCTTGTGGAAAGACGCGCAAATAACTCCAAGAAAATGTTAGTGACAAAGGGGCAAAGAGGAAGGCACGCCCTCGAATGAAAATAATGCCTTCTCAGACACAAAAGCATAGCAAACAGATTTGCTAAAATCTAGCTCATCAATATCAGATTTAGTGGCAAGTAAACATGCACTTTTCAATTTAATTTCGTAAACAACACTAGATGGTTTACTATTAGGCTTCATATGTTGCTCAAATTCTTTTGCCACAATCTGATTTTCACTCTTATTTTTCTCCTGCTTTTGCTTTATTAGCTCTATTAATATCATCTTTCAAAATGGACTCGTGGAGTCATAGGAAGCAAAGTAATATTTTTATCCTTATGAACAAGAGTATAATGATTGTTTCTACCATGGTGTACAGAATTTTATCAAATTGCCATGGTCCACCAAGTAATAAGGAACATGCTTGCATAGGTACCACATCACAATCAACATAATCAGATATGTAGAGATACTAAAATGCACACTAACAAGACGTGTTACCTTAACCTTGCCGCTGTTGTTGAACCATTGGATGTAGTAAGGATGTGGATGTGGTCTTGTGGTGAGAGATAGCTTTCCACCATCTCCATGCTAGCCTAAGTTGTTGCAGCCTCTCCATCTATGATGACGCTAATAGAACGCTCCTTCACAACTCCCTTTGTATGGAACAAATTATGCCTCGATTTTGCTCACTTGTGTAACCTGCACACTCAAAACACGCTGAGCAACTAAACATTCATACCGACAAGATCTTCAAGAGCCATGTATTGTGTCTCATGATCGTAATCATCTCCACCGGTTCCTCATGTGTAATAAGAGCCAAAGTCTCTCATCATAGTCACTAGCGGACTCATACCCACCATCCTCAAGAGCAATCATCACACGCTGAGATTTGCATTCTCAGAAATGTCCTCTTCCTTACAACACGATACAAATAATATCACTTGTGTGCCTTGTTGACGCCATGGAAGAAGAAGAACTCGGCAGGCCCGCAGGTGTGCTCTTGGCAGATAGTGGTGTGTGCCGCTTTCTTGTATCACGGTTGGAGGTGGCACCAAGGAGGTGATGGTGCAAAGGAAGTAGATGATGCATGGTGTCCATGATGAAGGTCGACTCAGAAAAGTTAGTGCCGCCAATGCCTGCCGATCCCAAGACTTCACGCTCAGCTTTACAAGCAAGATGGAATAAACGAGTGATATTATTATAATCCTTATAGTCTAGAATGGTCTCGAATCTCTCTATTTAATCCACCTAGAAAACGCAAGCATAGCTTCATTCTCCTCAACAATACCACATCTAATCAAGCCAGTTTGTAATTCCCGATAATATTCTTCACGTAGTTTTTCCTTGTCTTAAGCGCGCAATTTTTGAAGTAATTCACGTGATAATATGGTGGAACCCAACGAGTACGCATAGCAGTTTTCAAAGCAGCCCAAGTAGCTGGAACAGGATATAATCTACAATGTTCGACCACCAAACACATGCAAAGCTAGTGAAAGCACAAACAAAGCAGCAGAACACGCTCTCCTCGTGATATTGTAAACATGTAAATCGTTGTTCAGCTTTCTAACTCCCAAGTAAGATATATATCAGAACATATCTACCCTCAAATGGTGGAATATTCAATTTCAGTTTAGGGAGATGGTCATGATCTCGCACTGAGGGGGAGCCCTAATATTGCCATTATTTGCATGTGGACGACCGTGGTTGTGGTGCGGTGGTTGCACATAGTTCGATGTTGATCAACCTCATCCTCATAATCGCCCACATACTCATCATCCTCCCGTACCACCAAAGCAGCAGAGAGAGCCAAAGAAGCACCAACAGCAAAGATAGGCACCAAAATTTTGCCCGCTCAATAGGAACACGCGGCCTGGCCCATACCGATTCGAAGGGGCGAGTTGTTGTCGCAGAGGTGCGATAGGTGCAGCCGGTGGTTGTGGAAAACGCCAGCAATTCATCAAACTTGCTATCAAGCTTTGTTTCAAACGCCTTCAATGCCATCTATCTTCTCCATGGCCTCATCAAATCTGTTTAGCACATCTTGCACCGTCCAATCATCATTTGTGAAACTTATCATGTAGTCGTTTGTTGCTGTTCTCCCAATCAGTCTCATCGGCTTGTGATCCGCCATGGTTAGTAGCAATAGAAACACACAAGAATATGATCCCTGCTACTAGGAAGTGGTGGTGGTGGTGTGGTGGATACAAACCGCAAGCAAATCTCAAATTCTACAGCCTACCAAAGAAGAAGGGTGATCGGCAAACCGCTGAAGTCAAAACTCTCAAAGCTTATATAGCGAATTGGAGAATCAAACGCACGACGAGATGTATGTGGAGCTGGAAGGTTATAATATGGTAGCAAAAAAGGTCGAATAATCAATTCAGATGCAAAGTTGAATAAACACTCAACGACGGATTGGTGGTCCTAGGCTAGACCGTCAGAGACGCGAGCCTAGAACACTAACAAAATCACGGCTACGCACGTAAACAAGGGAGGAGCACAATCTGAATTTTTTTCTTTTTTTTATCCTTTTTTGCACTTTTTCTTTTTGTCCGCAACAATTTTTTTTTGAAACCGAACTATTTTTTCTTCTCGGGATGGCTTCGGGTTGGGGAGTCTTCCTCCGCACTCGAGTATCGCGGATCCGGAATTCTAGAACAATGCAACACCATCGACTCGGACTAGGACCGGTGGCGGAGATGAATGTGGAACTCGGACGTGGCGGAGATGAACGTGGAACTCGGACGGTGGCGGATATATGTTGCGGTGGACTGATGGGCGGATGGCGGCGGATATGTGGTGATATGGATTCGGATTGGCGGTGAATATGTGGTGGTGGTATATGGCACGCGACGGACAAACCGGAACAAAACTCAAACTCTAAAAGACTAGACGCTAAGACCAAAGAACTTGACACGAATGCAACCGCAAATTCAACAAAGCAAATACGTAAAAGATTATGCAAAGGCTCGATTGGTTCGGACGGGATGAACTAACCCTAATTTTTTTGGCTTTTTCGGGACTATAGGTATGAAGAATGACTCGATCTAAACTAAAAAACCGTAAAATCTCACCGAGCAACCCGGAAATCTGATACCACTTGATAGAGGCAAAGGTGTCCCGCCTTTCCATGAGATGGTGGATTTCTTTGGTGGAAGTCGATTTTGACGATCCGACCATTTAACGGCGAGGACGCCGCTTTAGCAATCGCTAAACCAACTCCGAGAGGTTATGACCACGCCGAGCACGATCAACTCGACCACGGGTCTGTTTCGCAGCAAACGAAGAACAAGCAAGAAACTAAGATTGCAACTGGTATTTGAATATAAGAGGAAAGCTTTATTGATCAAGGTGGGGTTCTGACGCTTTGTCCGGTCGTGGAACACAAACGGCACGCGTTGCATATGGCTAACTTTTAATCTAAACAAAACCCAAAGTCTAAACGGTGCCCTAAGGGTGTATATATGGAGGAAGAGGGGTGAATTTCGTGGCCCTTGGTGGAGGGGTCCCAAACTAACCCTATCTCTTGTTTCCCACACATACGGACTCTAAAAATAGCCTATACTAATGTATTTCGAAATTACATGGGCCTGGCCTCAATAATAAGGTGACGCAAAGACCTAGAATAGCCTCGGACGAAATTTATGAAGTGGCATCTTGTATATTTCGTCCAAGGCTTCATGTACTCATTATGGTGGCTTCAAAGTCCCGAAATCATCACTTGTAACTCCATTCTTGTCCTCTTGCGCATGCCATCATCTCCATGCTTGTTCTTGCTCCAATGTTCATCCTTCTCCAAGCTAGGCCCTTCATTTGTAAGCAAAACAAATGTATCCAATTTAGGCAGATCATATTCTCATGAACATTAGAATCATTACCAAGAAACGAAGTACCGGTAATTTAGTTGGCGGCGAGCTCTAGTAATTGGTCCAAGATGTATAGCAGAGGGGCTGTGGGTGTAACAATGGTATTGATGTCCTCATCAAAAAGCACTCGGGTCGTTGATCGGTTCGCGGGTCAATAACCTCGGAGTTGGTTTAGCGACAAGCGACGCCCTCGACGTCAGAGTCGGATGCCAAAGTCGATTTCCACCAAAGCGAAATCCACCATCTCATCGAAGAAGGGACACTTGCCTCTATCACATGGACTCAATGACAAAATTATGACCGCTTTTAGTGAACATCCGTCTTTCTATGGTAATCCTTGAAAGTACTTCATTTTTCATGCGCTTTTTGCCTCGATTGCCTAAATTTTCTTGTCCTCTATAGAGGAGATATCGCTTCCACATATATATTAACCGATGCCGAATGCCCTTTGTTCTTGGCTTTCACGCCAATGAGTTACAAAGATGCCATCCGCAAAAACAAGGAGAATAAGGCATATAGTCATGGATTTTGTTCAATTTACGGCCAAATGAGATTGCCTGATCATAGAGCTCAGAGAAAGGTACATTTGTCCCTACCAAGGGGCTAATGTCTATAAGCAACATAATCTCTAATTTCCTTCAAAAGGAAATGCCAATGGGTTCAAACTTGTCAAAAAAATGATTAATGATGTTCTTTGACTTTGAGGGCCAAAAAGTCCTTCTTAAGGCAAATTTGAGGGTACTCCCCTCCGGGCAAGCGGGTGTATTTTTGATTCACGGCCATGAAAGCGTTTGAGTACTTGTGGGTCCGACACGGACCAATGACAAAATTATGACCGCTTTAGTGAACATCTGTTCATTCTATGGCGCCCTTGAAAGTACTTCATTTTCTCGCGCTTTTTGCCCGATTCTAAAATTTTGTCCTCTATAGAGGAGATATCGCTTCACATATATATTGACCGATCCCAGAATGCCCTTTTGTTCTTGGCTTTCGCGCATGAGTTACGATGCCATCCGACTAAAAACAAGGAGAATAAGGCATATAGCCGCTAGATTTTCTTCAATTTACGCCAAATGAGATTGCCTGGATCATAGAGCATCCGCAGAAGGTATGTTTGTCCCTACCGGGGGCTAATGTCTATAAGCAACATAATCTCGAATTTCCTTCAAAAGGAAGTGCCAATGGGTTCTAAACTTGTCCGAAAACAAAGAACGAGTGATGTTCTTTGACTTTCGTCCAAAAAGTCCTGCTTAAGGCTGAATTTGAGGGTACTGGCCTCCAGGCAAGCGGGACTATTTTCTGATTCGCCCCAGAAAGCAGGTGAGTACTTATGGGTCCGACACGGACCAATGACAAAATTATGACCGCTTTAGTGAACATCTGTCTTTCTATGGCAATCCTTGAAAGTACTTCATTTTCTCATGTGCTTTTGCCCGATTGCCTAAATTTTCTTGTCCTCTATAGAGGAGATATCGCTTCCACATATATATTAACCGATGCCAGAATCTTTTGTTCTTGGCTTTCACGCCGATGAGTTACAAAGATGCCATCCGCTAAAACAAGGAGAATAAGGCATATAGCCTGGATTTTTTCAATTTACGGCCAAATGAGATTGCCCGATCATGGAGCATCCGAGAAAGGTACGATGTCCTACCAGGGCTAATGTCTATAAGCAACATAACTTCAATTTCCTTCAAAAGGAAGTGCCAATGGGTTCAAACTTGTCTAAAAACAAATGATTTAATGATGTTCTTTGACTTTCGTACAAAAAGTCCTTCTTAAGGCTGAATTTGAGGGTACTCCGCCACTTGGCGAATTGGGGAGTATTTTTGATTCACACGCCGCGAGAAGTTTGAGTACTTATGGGTCCAACACGGACCAATGACAAAATTATGACCGCTTTAGTGAACATCTCGTCCATTCTATGGGCGCCTTGAAAGTACTTCATTTTTCATGTGCTTTTGCCCGATGGCCCCAAAATTTCTTGTCCTCTATAGATGAGATATCGCTTCCATATATATTGACCGATGAAAGCCTTTGTTCTTGGCTTTCATGCGATGAGTTACAAAGATGCCATCCGCAAAACAAGGAGAATAAGGCATATAGCTGGATTTTTTCAATTTACGCCAAATGAGATTGCCCGATCATAGAGCATCGAGAAAGGTACGCTTGTCCCTACCAGAGTGCTAATGTCTATAAGAAACATAATTCTCGAATTTCCTTCAAAAGGAAGTGCCAATGCTCAAACTTGTCTGAAAACAAAGAACGAATGATGTTCTTTGACTTTCGTCAAAAACCCTTGTTAAAGCTGAATTTGAGGGTACTCCGCCTCGCAAGCGAGTATTTTTGATTCACGCCGCCACAGAAGTTTGAGTACTTATGGGTCCAACACGGACCAATGACAAAATTATGACCGCTTTAGTGAACATCGTCCTTCTATGGCGCTCCTGAAAGTACTTCATTTTCTGGCTTTTGCCCGATTGCTCAAAATTTTGTCCTCTATAGAGGAGATATCGCTTACACTATATATTGACCGATCCCTGAATGCCCTTTTGTTCTTGGCTTTCATGCGATGAGTTAAGATGCCATCCGCAAAAACAAGGAGAATAAGGCATATAGCCACCGGATTTTCTTCAATTTACGGCCAAATGAGATTGCCGATCATGGAGCATCCTAGAAAGGTACGATGTCCTACCAGGGGCATGTCTATAAGCAACATAATCTCTAAATTTCCTTCAAAAGGAAGTGCCAATGGGTTCAAACTTGTCCAAACAATGATTTAATGATGTTTTTGACTTTCAGCCAAAAAGTCCTTCTTAAGGCTGAATTTGAGGGTACTCCCGCCTCCCGGCGCAAGCGGAGTATTTTTGATTCACACGCCAGAGAAGTTTGAGTACTTATGGGTCCAACACGGACCAATGACAAAATTATGACCGCTTTAGTGAACATCTGTCCATTCTATGGCGCCTTGAAAGTACTTCATTTTCATGTGCTTTTGCCGATTGACCTAAAATTTCTTGTCCTCTATAGAGGAGATATCGCTTCCACATATATTGACCGTGCAGAAAGCCCTTTTGTTCTTGGCTTTGCGCATGAGTTACAAAGATGCCATCCGAAAAAACAAGGAGAATAAGGCATATAGTCGCTGGATTTTCTTCAATTTACGCCAAATGAGATCGCCTTGGATCATAGAGCATCCGAGAAAGGTACGCTTGTCCCTACCAGGTGCTAATGTCTATAAGAAACATAATCTCTCAATTTCCCAAAAGGAAGTGCCAATGCTCGTAAACTTGTCCGAAAACACGATTAATGATGTTCTTTGACTTTCAGGCCAAAAAGTCCGCTTAAGGTTGAATTTGAGGGTACTTCAGCCTCCAGCGCAAGGGAGTATTTTCGATTCAGACCCGGAAAGGTTTGAGTACTTATGTGATGGAGCATCCTTCCATCATCCCCATGGACTCTACATCAACACATCCAACCCCACAAGGACCTATGACTGAAAGCACGCAAGAGCTCTTAAAACCGAGGTGACTTCTCTCCTAAATGATATTTCATATGACCCTCTCGAGACATGGTTACTACCTAAGTCGATACACTATGCATGATTAGGTGTCAAGAAGAACCTCCCGAGGATGCACGTGAAGATGGACAAGTGCCCACCCACCGGATGAAGAGAACCACTGAAATGGACAAGTTCACTTCTCAGTGCCCTTGACATCCGCCCTGACTCGACATCCGCCCCGGAGACGCTTAACCGATGTAGGGTGGAACCCTAATTGCCGATCTTTCACGCTTGGAGGATCCCACGGAGGGAACACGGAACGCGGAAGAGCGAGAGGAAATCACGGGAAGAACGAGGAGACACTCAATCGACAAGAGATCAATCACACAAGGTCTAGATCATCAGCACGAGTGATACATGGTCCAAAATCAACAAAGGAAAGATACAAAGGTAGCCGTTTTCTCCCGGAGGAGGTCTTGAATCCACGAGGGATCTTCCCGAGGGGTCTTGAACCATGGATCTTCCCAGACGGAGGTCCCGATCTCCGTGGAGAAGTACCGTGGATGAGCAAAGGATCTCACACACAAATATGAGCTAATCCAATGCTAAGTCTCAAAGTGAGGAGAGGGGTCCTATATAGAGTCTGGGCGAGGTACATCTCAGCCAACAGCTGCTCAGAGCGCCGGACGATCCGGCGACGTCCGATGATCCGGCTGGTCCGGATGATCCGTGGGGCCCGGATGGTCCGGTGCTCTGGCCGTGACAGCAGGCCGGATGTTCGCTAGGGTCCGGACGTCGGCGGGTCCGGATGATCCGCCCGGTCCGATGATCCGCCATGGAGGTTCTGTGCCTTGTGGAGTTAGGGATCGTCCGGACGGGTCCGGATCATCCGGCTCGTCCGGATCGTCCCGCCTCGTCGGATCGTCCGCCCTTCGGTCCTTGTTGCTTTCTCCTTCCCCTTCACGATGTCTTCCGCCTCCGATTCTCCTTGCTTCCTAGCCTCCTCATGGTCGACTCCTTGGTGCCCGAGTATGCATAGAGTTTCCGCTTGAGGTAGTAACCATGTCTCATGTGAATCAAGGAGAGTTGTGAGAGGAGTGATGTCACCGGTTTCAAGAGCTCTTGCACGTGCTCGAGCCATCGGTCCTTGTGGTGTTGTAGGTGTTGATGTAGGCCCATGGGGATGATGGAAGGATGCTCCGATCATATCCCTCCTTCGAAAGGATCCGACCTCGGATCTAGTTCTTCATCACCATGGAAAGGCAGAGGTCTTTGACGTTGAAGGTGTCGCCACGTAGTACTTGTCGCCAGGTCGAGCTTGTAGGCTTGTTGTTGTAGCGGCATAACACCTTGAAGGGTCCATCGGCTCGAGGTAGAAGTTTGACTTATGCTGCTGGGAAGCTGCCTCTGGGTGTAGCCACACGAGATCGCCTATGTTGAAGATCATGGGTTGCTTGTTGATGTTGAGCTTGGTCGCTAGTCGCTGTACTTGGCCCGATGGTGTTTCTTGTATCTTCATGCATCTTCTTGATGTAGCTTGCACGAGCACTTGCGCCGAGGTTGGTGCGCCTTGTAGAGGTAGAGGTAGGATGTCCAATGGGGACAATGGGTTGAAGCCGAGACGACCTCAAGGGGACTTGCCGGTCGTCGAATGTCTTGGCGCGGTTGTAGGCGCATTTCGGCGATGGGTAGACACGCCCCACTCCTTGATGTTCTTCTTGATCAACACGCCAAGTAGTGGATAGCGTCTGGTTTGTCACCTCCGCTTGCCGGTTTGAGGATGGTATGGGAGGAGAACAAGAGCTTGATTCCGAGCTTGGCGCAAAGAGTTTTCCAAAAGTAACTCAAGAACTTGACGCACGGTCGGAGACGATTGACTTTGGTACTCCATGGATGCGCAAGATTTCCACAAAATAGATTTGCAATATGTGAAGCATCGCCACTTTGTTGCAAGGAATGAAATGTGCCATTTTGGAAAATCTGTCCACAACAACAAAACGGAGTCCTTTCCATTTTGAGTTCTAGGCAAACCAAGTACAAAGTCCATGCTAATGTCTTCCCAAGGTTGATAAGGAATAGGAAGAGGCATGTAAAGACCATGAGATTGAGTTTGACTTAGCTTTATGCATGTAGAGCATCGGGTGGTGAAACGTGAAACGCCTCAAACATCTTTGGCCAAAAGTAGTTCTTGGAGAGCGATAAAGTCTTGTCGCCTTCAAAGTGTCCCATAAGTCCACCGCCATGAGCCTCTTGCAAAAGGAGCAAATGAAGAGAAGACTCGGTATGCAAAGTTTGTTAGCTCTCATAAGATAACCGCCCTTAAGGTAATATTGTTCCCAAGATGTATGGCCAAACATTTAGCATAATGATGTGCAAAAGATGGATCACTAGCATACAAATCTTTGATGTGCTCAAAACCAATAACATTCAACTCAAGTTGGGTGACAAGCGATATATGCGTGAAAGTGCATTGGCAACTACATTTTCTTGCCCTTAATGTACTTGATCACATATGGAAAAGATTCAATAAATTCACCCATTTAGCATGTCGCTTGTTCAATTTAGTTTGACCTTTTAAGTACTTGCTGCTTTCATGATCTGTGGATGACAAACTCATGAGGTCTAAGATAATGTTCCCAAACATGTAGCACAGGCACTAAAGCATACAATTCTTTGTCATACACGGGATAGTTAAGTTGAGCACCGGAGAGTTTTTCACTAAAATAAGCAATGACTCGTTTTTCTTGCATTAAAACTCCGCCAATTCCGGTACCACTTGCATCACAATGGACCTCAAAAGTTTTGTCAAAATTGGGTAAAGCAAGAATCGGAGCATGAGTAAGCAAAGACTTGAGCTCATCAAAAGCGCTTGATTGCAAAGGTCCCCAAACAAAAGGAGTATTCTTCTTACTCAAAGCATGCAAAGGAGCTGCAATAGAGCTAAAGTTTTTCACAAAGGCGATAAAAACCCGAAGACCAAGGAAATTCGACTTGTTGCAAATTGGTGGGTTAGCCAAGTTTTAATTGCTTTGATCT
>JAHHZJ010007412.1:0-29353 GCA_021437245.1 Aegilops speltoides | reverse complement strand
GGTTCTTGCCTATGTTACAAGGTGGAGATTGAGCTCAGCCACCACCACCACGAAAAGATAAAGAAGAGATGAGTGTCATCCCCATGCATCAGCCATAGGATCTATTATGTATGCCATGCGGTACCATGATGTAAACCTTTGCCGTAAGTTTGGTAGCAAGATACCAAAGTAATCCCGCAAGGAACACGGACAGCGTCAAGAATATCCCGGCACCGAAAAGGACAAAGGACATGTTTCGCTTATGGAGGAGACGAAGAGCTCGTCAGAAGGGTTACGCCGACGCTTAGCTTCGACTCAGATCTGATGACTCCAAGTCACAAACCGGATACGTATAGTTGAATGGTGGAGCAGAAGCAGTGCGCAAGGAGCGCCGGGCGGGATCTACGAGAAGCGGAGTACATGGCAGCCTCGAGGCAGATGAAGCATTTGGGTGAAGGAGTTCATCACCGACCTAGGAGTCATACCCAATGCGGCCGATCAAACTCTTCTCGGACAACACTTGAGCTATTGCCCTTGCCAAGGAGCCCATGTTTCACAAGAAGACCAGTCACATCAAGCTCGCTTCAACTCCATCCGTGAAAATGTTCAAGATGGAGACATAGAGATTTGCAAAGTGCACACGGATCTGAATGTCGCAGATCCGCTGACTAAACCTCTTATGGGAAAAACATGATCAACACCGTAACTCTATGGGTGTTCGATTCATCACAATGAAACTAGATTGGTGACTCTAGTGCAAGTGGGAGACTGTTGGAAATATGCCCTAGAGGCAATAATAAAAGTATTATTATATTTCAATATTCATGATAATTGTCTTTTGTTCATGCTATAACGTATTATCCGAAATCGAATACACGTGTGAGCACAAGACCACAATATGTCCCTAGTGAGCCTCTAGTTGGCTAGCTCCTAGATCAATAGATAGTCATGTTTTCCGACTATGGACATTGGATGTCGTTGATAAGGATCACATCATTAGGAGAATGATGTGATGGACAAGAACCAATCATAAGCATAGCATGAAAGATCGATAGTTCCCTTGCTGGATCAAGGGAGGAAGCGCCGCCGTTCCCCCGACCGGTGTTTTGAACCGGGAGGTTGGTGTTCCGCCAAACGGAATCGGGTGACCAATAAAGGTGCAACTTATTCCCGAAAGTTCCGCCGGGACTACAAGTGGTTTGTAGATGCAAATCTTCCGCCCACTCGGTTAATGAACTCATAATGGTCGGTGAACCAAGGTTTTAATTTCTGCAACGTTTAAAGGGTTTGCCGGTAACGGACCAACAAATTGGGAACCGACGGATGAAGGAAGTGGAGAAAAGGAATTCAAGGGCAATCCCCATGGGGTTAAAGTCCAAATGGGAAATGGGTTCCACTGCGTTTTATTGCCCAATTGCCCACATTTCAAGGTTGGATTTTCAATTAAGGCGTGAACGTTTTTAAAGGGAAGACTAGGGTTTGGAAACCAATTTTAAGTCCTTGGTCCCTTTGCCAAAGAAGGGGGGGGTTTTAAGGGAAGTGGTTTTGCCATAAATTTGGTCCCCGATAAGACCCTTTGAAAGGGGTTTTGGGCCCCGGTTGGGGTTTGAGGGCCCCCCAAAGGGGGGGAACCACCCAGGGGCTTGCCCTTAAGGCCCAACCTCGCCCATTGAAACCCTGCGGGGGCGGCCCCCGGCTTGGGGCATCCCTTTGGGGCCCAAGGTTTGTCCGCCAAACTGGGTATATTAAAAGGGGCTTTAATTCCCAAGGGGCCTTTCCCCAAATTTTGGGTGTTGAACCCCTTGAGGATCGTTAATAAAGGTCAGGGGGTGGATTGCTTCCTCAAATTTTCCCTTTTGGACAAAGAAAGGGAGCCGGTTTAGCAATTCAACGCAGGTGCTTCCCTACACTTGGAATTCTGAATCAGCCGGAAAGTAAATTCACCTTGAAGTTTAAAAAGGTGGAGAAGATCAAACCTTTGGGAACCGGAGATTTTCTCTGGATGGTCTTGGGAACCCGTGAGGAAAATTTTAACCCAAGGGTAACGGCCAATTGATCCACGGAGGGCCCCCCACCTAAGGGTAGAAAGAACAAAGGCATGCCCATGGATAAAGCCCAAAGGAGGGACTGGCCTTTAGAACTTCCACTAATAAGGGGTTTCCTAAAACTTTTTTCAAAATTTGAGGGGTTTGGCCACAACCCAAAATCCCTTGGGCCCACCTTTCCAAAAAGGTAAAGGGGGGTTGAGGTGAGGAACTCCCTTCCTTGTGCCCTTCAAATTTTTCTTTTCCCCAACCTTTAATCTCCCCAAGATTTGGGCCCTGTGGGGTTTGGGAAGAAAGGAAATTAAGTGGAAAGAATTAAAGGCTAGAAATCAAGTTTCATATGGGGGAGGGAGCAACTTGATCTCAAACACAAGGGTAGGTAGTTTTTCCTCAAATGTAAGGTACGAGTGGTAGTTTTTCCTTGGTCTTCCACTAATGAAGAGGAGGTGGAGGGTATTTATAGCCTCCACAAAAATCCAACTGCTACAACATTTTGACCAATTTGGCCACCAAACAACTTGAAGACCAAAGTTCAAATCTTTGGAATTTGGGATTTTTGGGACCGAAAATACAATCTTGGGAGTCCGATTCTTCCAAAGACTAGGGTTTGCCAATCTTTGGGACCGATTTACCATCTCTTGACACCGATATGATGAGTATTTTAAGGCTTTGGCAACACTAGTTTCGTGAGACCGAGTTTGGAATCGGAAAACCAAATTACTAGGGTTTGGCTTTGTGGCGAGGTGGTTCATCTCGGGGACTGAAGTTTAGGAAATCGGTGGGACCGAGATTACTTATGAGTGTATGTTGGAATGAAAGATTGCCGATGGTTTGGGAGATGTATCACTAAGCACTTTGAGCAACCAGATCATTAACATAACCTCATCCCTTTAATAGTATTGGCTTTCCTATGGACTCAATGTGATCTTGGATCACTAAACCAAAAATTTGAGTTTTGGCTTTTAGCATCTTGAGGGGTCCACCCTTCAAATTCCTTTTGCCACCCAATGTGATTGACCTTCCTAAAACATACTTGATAAAAGCATTAGTCCAACCACAAAGTATGTTGTCATTAATTAAAACCACCGTGGAGCAAATGTGCTTTCAATATCCCCTTTGGTAATTGATGGCAACACACAAAACAAGACATCAAAGCTATCAAGGAAAGAAGAATTATCCCTAAAGCTTTGACAAACATTAGTACAAGGCCCCCTACAAGTGTGCAAGATTTTCATAAATTATGGTTTTGGACTACCACAAGCACACTAGAGAGAAAAGCAGGATGTGCTACATGCAGCTTGGCTATATGCATGGAGCGATGAAAAGAAGTGAGTGATAATGTATGTGCATGGTGATTTCTTGCAAACAAGTATTCACAAGCAAGTCACCATCATGCACATTCTGCAGGATGGATATTTCCTTGAGGCTCCTTGGCATTGTACCAAGAAATAAACTTGGGAAAACAAGGTTAGACAACACAAGAGTATTTCTTCAACCAACAAAGAAGAGCATCAAGAGTACCAAGCCAGGATGACATGTATAAGGAGGTGTCTCATATTGAGCACAAGCTTGAATCAACAAACATGTCTCCCAAAACTAAAAGATTTTCAATTAACTCGAGAGATTTTGCTTTCCAAAGATATCAAAGGAAAGAAATGAAAGAAAATCAAAAGAATGATGCCAAATGTAATATCCAATATGAAATACGGCAAAGCTTTCATGTGATTCTCCCCTTAAGGTAAGATTGCTCTTCTTCTCCCCTAAATCTTCTTTTCCCCTTATCCCCCTAAATCTTCTCCCCTTGACATCAAGTGCCGAAAAGGACAGCAACTAGAAAGGTCGGGAAGATGGAAGGAAAGAAGGGATCCTTAAGAATCACAACGGGCAATAAGACACACGATAGAGAATCATTGAGGAGCTGCAGAAGATGATATCCTGAAAGAAAATCGGAACCAATTAGATGGATCGGTGGGTCCGAAAGTCGGACTTAGGGCAGATCCTTTTCGTCGATCAAATTTTTAAGTCGGTGACGGAGTTTAATTCCAAGGAAATACGAAATAATTCAGCTCACTTTGCAAGGAATGTTTCAAAGGATTTGCAATGAATTTGTAAAAGATTTTCAAGGAATTGATCGAGCCAAAAAGATATTCACAAAGAGTAAGAATAGAAATGAAAAAGATTCCTAGATGAAGTGTTTTTTTAATGAAAACACAATGAGAAAACATAAAGAGCAACTAGAAAGATTGCAAAAAACATATGTACTTCATCTAGATAGGGTCACGATAGGTCACCTATGTTTGAGTATTTTGACTTAGGAGTCAAATGAGAACATTTGATCATAGGTCATAATTATTTAAGCTCAAAATGGGGTTGGCCATTTTTCATTAATTTGATGGATCACATCTTATGAAGCTGCTTGTACTCATGACTTTGAGCTAAGCTCCTTCAAGATGTGAAGAACATACCTTGGGCTTGTTGTTGCTTTGCTCATGTAGGTGAACTTGATGTAGGTGCTCATTGAATGTAAGTTAGAGCATCATTTCCAATTGTATAGTTCATCTTCCTACATGGGTTAGGCAAGCAAGGAAATACTCAAGAATATCCAGGATGACAAGAGTGAAATACTAGATGTATAAGGTGTCAAAAAGGATATGTGGAATTTTGTTCCTTGAACTCAACATCCCAAAGAGCTAGATACTTGGTCAATGACAAGATTACTCATGATTTGAGTGTGTGATAATCTTGTGGAATGTAGATCATCCAAGTACCTGCAAGGAGTTAGATGCAATACAAGGAGGCAAATGTGTCCAAGACATATGATCATCATCATAAGAGAAATATCAAGGATTAGTCAAGTAGGCTCATGCCTCGATGCATCAATGGAGTTTTCACTCCAAGTTTGAAGCATCAATGATGTTCAACTCACTCTTGCGACAAAACACTTTCTCATCAAGGGGTTTTGTGAAGATATCAGAAGTTGTTTGTCAAGACAACATGCTTAAGATTGATGTCACCCTTAGCAATGTGATCACAATAAAATGGTGATTTAACTTCAATATGTTTCGGACGAGGTTCAGGGATTGTGTCCAATCTTAATCGCACTCTCATTGTCACAAAGCAAGGAACATGTCTCGATGTATCCCATAATCCTTTGGCTTGTGTCATCCATAGAAACCGAGCACAACATGAACTAGCAGCTATATTTCTGCTTCTGGCAGAGATAATGATACCGAATTTTGTTTTTGGAGGACCACGATACAAGGGATCGACCTAAGGAATTGACACGCACCAAGTTGACTTTCTATCAACCCGCCTCCCAATAGTCCGAGCGGAATAGCCAACAAGATCAAAGAGGCCCTCTTAGGATACCAAATGCCAAAGTTAGGTGTGTATCAAATATCTCACAATTCTTTTAACAGCTTTAAGATGACATTCTTTAGGGGCTGCTTATATGAGAATGGCTAAGAAGAGAATATAGTAGAGAACCAATCATAGATCGATAAACCTTTGATCAACAAGTTCTCCATCTTTAGTCAAGTCATTATGTCCACTAGTAGGCATGGGGGTTCTCATACCTTTGCTTTCTTGCATGTTGAACTTCTTGAAGAGATCCTTGGTGTACTTTTTTTGAGACAAAGGTACCCTCCTTAGATTGCTTGATTTGCAACCCAAGGAAGAATTTGAGTTCACTCATCATGGACATCTCATACTTCCCACATGAGCTTTCCAAACTTCCGCTAAAATGAGGGTTAGTTGAACCAAAGATAATATCATCAACATATATTTGGCACAAAATAGTTCACCATCAACCCTTTTCGTGAATAGCGGAGTCTATTTTGCCAATCTCAAATCCTTTTTCAAGAAGAAAGCTAGTCAACATTTGTACCAAGCTCTAGGGGCTTGTTTAAGACCATAAAGAGCTTTGTGCAACTTGTAAACATGATTAGGCTTTTTAGGATTCACAAACCGGAGGTTGTTTCACAAATACTTCCTCCTCAATTTCACCATTTAGGAAAGCACTTTTAATGTCCATTTGATAGAGAGTAATATCATGGTGGTTCATAAGCAAGAAGAATGCAATGGACTCAAGTCTAGCAACGGGGCATAGGTCTCACCATAGTCCATACCTTCGACTTGTGTGTAACCTTGAGCAACGAGAGAGCCTTTGTTGGGATGACTTGTCCATCTTCATCTTACTTTTCAAACACCCATTTGGTTCCAATGACGCTTTGATCATCATTGGGCTTTCTACCAAAGTCCATACATTGTTCCTTCCAAAGTTGTGTACTTTCCAGCATAGCGCTCACCCAATCCGGGTCTTCAAGTGCTTCTTTACCTTCATAGGTTCAAGACTAGAGATAAATGAGTAATGCTCAAAAAGTTAGCTGGAAGTTTTAGAGCGGTAATTTCCCGAGTCGATGTCGCTCATCATTTGTTCCACGGATGATTCTTCTTGACTCTTGCTCGAACTCGAGATAGCTTTTGTTGTGGTCGGGAGCTTCCTCCTCATCCTCATCTTCCTCTTCTTCTTCTTCCATTATTGTTGGTGTTGACTTGAGGTGGTGGAGAAGGAGGTTGTGGTGGATCTTCTTGTTGACTTCCTCATCCTGGTGAGTTCCACTTGTGGAAGCCTCCATGTTGCCTTGAGGTTCATCTTGCCGTGAGGTAGGGGGCTCCACATAAGTAGATGAGGTACTCTCCTTCACTTCCATGGGACGGATCTTTCCAATAGATAAATCTTGAATGGCTTCCATGGGTCCTTGTCTCCTACATCAATAGGCATTTGCTCTACTTATGGTTATTAGATTCATCAAACTTCACATCTACCATCTCTTCAACCTTTCGTGAAATTATTGTAGACACGGAGGTGGGAGTTTGATCCATAACCGGGAAAAAGCCTTCATGAGTTTTAGGAGCAAATTTAGACCGACGATGCTTATCAAGGATATAGCATTTTGAACCAAAGACACAAAGTATCCCACTTGGGGTTTGTTACCGTGAGGAGCTCAGATGAAGTCTTGCCGAGAAGCTTATGAAGATAAAGCCGTTGATAGTGACAAGCGTTCTCGGCTTCCCCCAAAAGTGCTTTTGTCTTGTATTCGCCATCGTTTCGCCATCTCTATGAGCTGCTCGTTCTTCCTATCAACAACTCCATTTTGTTGAGGTGTGTACGAGTCGAAACTCATGTAGAATCCCTTCCTCATCGAGAAAAGAGTCCACATGGGCTTTTTGAACTCCGCTCCATTTCACTCCGAACTTTCTTGATCTTCACCTCAAATTGATTTTGGGCCTTTCCGCAAAGGTTTTGAAGATTCTCCAACCCGCGATTTGTCATCAAGGAAAAATACCCACGAATCGGAATAATCATCAACTATAACTAGACCAAAGGAGTTACCACCAAGGCTTTTGTAAGCATTGGGACCAAGAGATCCATATGAAGAAGCTCAAGCCGTCTCCTTGTGGTCATGATGTTCTTCACGGATGACCTCCACCTACTTTTTTCCCGCCTCGACAAGCACTACAAAGTCTATCTTTTCAAAGAGAACATCCTAACACCAAGAATATGATCACCTTTTGATTAGCTTGTCCAGACAGATACCAACATGTCCAAGCCTTCTATGCCATAACCAACCTTTTGCAGATTTAGCAATGAAGCAAGTTCTAGGTTGAGCTTTTTAGTGAAATCAACAATATAAAATCACCTCACGGATGCCCAAAACCATGTTATGATTGTCACGAAAAGACTTGGCAATCTACTTTGGTGAATAGCACATTGAATCCAAAGTCAGCTAATCTAGACACGGAAAGTAAATTGTATCCAAGTGATTCAACAAGCATGAATTTTGAATAGAGCTATCATGAGATATGGCCACCTTACCAAGGCCAAGTACCTTACCCTTGAGTTGTTCCAAAAGTCACATACTTGCGGACCATCGCTTTTGCAAGCTCTAAACATGTTTCGCCTCCAAATGTGATCGGTGCATCCACTATCAAGAATCCACTTTTCCACCGGATATGTAGTCTCCGATTCCCATAAGATTGAGACTCTTCATGATCTTGTCTAGCTCGTGTCCCAATCAGGTAATCGCCATCATGCTCATGCTCATCATCATATCGACCCAAGATTGTTCATCATCAACTCCTAGGTCAATTTGACAACAACTTGCATTAGTTTTGTCAATGTGACAATAATCATCGGAATGCAATACAAGAGCATTTCTAATTCAACATTGATAAGACCGGATCACCCTTCTTTTTTCATAAGATCATAAGCTCAAAGAAGAATTTATCAAAGTTGGGATCATTGGGGATCATATCAAATTCAATAGTCTTGTATAGAATTTCATCAAGACCTCTCAAAGAGTAGTCCGGATAAAGTTCTTCCAAGAACTTCCACATAGCATAGGCGACTCAAAGTTTGTGATTTAGCTTAAAGTTATCGGGCAAACCTCTAATGATAAGATTTACAGCCTAAGGTTAAGCAAATCAAGCTTTCATCCATAGTAGGGTGCAAGGGGTCAAATGGAGGCACATATGGGGATTCAAATATTTTGCAAGTTATACATCTTAAAGATAATAAGCATTTCAACCTCCACGAAGTTATAGGACACTCCATCAAGAATAGGCACTCTATGGCTAACACTCCCAAACGTAGACACGCCCATCTTCCTCCAATGGTGTGCAACCAAAGCAATGGAGACCAAAGCTCGATACCAATTGTAGGATCCGGAAGGTAAGAGTTCAGAGGGGGGTGATTAGACTACTGACAAGATAAAAATTATGCCTTTTGACAAAGACAAGTTTGTAGCAGATTTAGCATATCACACAAGTCAAGTAGCTTACTACACATGCAATTCTAGAGTATGGGGCGGAAAGTAAATTGCACATGAAGTAAAGAGAGGGAGAAGATCAAACGCATTTGGAGACACGGAGCTGTGGTTCCGAAGGTGGTTACGTCAATCCACGTTGATGGAGACTTCAACCCACGGAGGGTAACGGCGAGAGTCCACGGAGGGCTCCACCCAAGGGGTCCAAAGAAGCAATTTGTCTATGCCATCATGGCATACTCCCACGGAGGACTAGCCTTACTGGGTATATCTTCACGGAGGGCGATCTCCTTGCCCTTACAAACTTCTTGGTTCAACTCCACATCTTGACGGAGGCTCCGCACACCTAACTAATCTAGGAGGCACCACCTCCAAAAGGTAAAAGATGGTGTTGATGATGATGAACTCCTCGCCTTGTGTTCAAATGATAATCTCCCCAACACTCAACTCTCCTCACTGATTTGGCTATGGTGGAAGAAAGGATTGAGTGGAAAGCAACTTGGGAAGGAAAATCAAGTTTCATATGGTGGGAGGGAGCAACTTGATCTCAACACAAGGGTAGGTTTTTTTCTCGAAATGTAAGGTACGAGTGGTAGTTCTTCTCGATGGCTCTTCCACTAATGAAGAGGAGGTGGAGGGTATTTATAGCCTCCACACAAAATCCAATCTATAAAACATTTGACCAATCTCTCGACAAGTTGACAATCCGTGAGACCGAAAGTTCAAATCTTATGAATGGGATTTTCGGGACCAAAATACAATCTCAGTCCGATTCTTCCAAAGACTAGGGTTTACCAATCGGGGATCGACTTTTTATATCTCTGACACCGATATGATGAAGAAGGTTACGGTTTGGGCAACACTAGTTTCGGAGACCGAGTTTGGAATCGGAAAACCCAAATTACTAGGGTTTGGCTTTGTGGCTGAGGTGGTTCATCTCGTGGACTGAGTTTAGGAAATCGGTGGGACCGAGATTATTTGAGTGTATGTTGGAATGAAAGATTGTATGGTTTGGGAGATGTATCACTAAGCACTTTGAGCAACCGATCATTAACATAACCTCATCCCTTTAATAGTATTGGCTTTCCTATGGACTCAATGTGATCTTGGATCACTAAACCAAAAATGGAGTCTTGAGCTTTTGCCAATGCTTGCCTTAGCATCTTGAGGGGTCCACCTCTTCAAATTCCTTTTGCCAGCCAATGGATTGACCTTCCGAAACATACTTGATAAAAGCATTAGTCCAACCACAAAGTATGTTGTCATTAATTACCAAAACCACCGGGAGCAAATGTTTGAATCAAATGGGCTTTTTGCCAAGGTGGAGGTCTTGGATTTATGGATACTTGCAACATCACCACCAAGATCATGGTGAATGGGGAGCCGGACATGATAACAATTTAAAGGGGCGAGGGGGGGACCCGATCTTCCAATGCTTTTCATCCAACGATGGAGCCCCTTCAAAGGTTGTTCGAGGTGGCTATGGCTAGAGGTCCGCTGTCCCCCTTGCGGGGTTAGCATGAGGAAACGTCTTCTTCTTCCCATGACGGGTGCTATTTATCGCCAAATGCAATGGACCTTGAGGCAAAGTCCCTGTTTGAGATCTTTGGGGAGGCATCGGTAGAATTAACATGAGCAAACAGGAACTACCCATCGGGCTCCGAGGAGGAGATTGTAATGGGCAATGAGTTGCAATGCCCTTGGGATCATTACCATCAAGTATCTTGGGTTACCTTTATCCTAGGGAAGCAAACCACAACGCAGCTTAAATTCTTGGTGGATCACATGGCAATCAGCCACCAAATGGAGAGCAGCGATGGCCCAAGAGCGGGCGACAACTCGGTGCGCCTGTCCTGTGGGAATGCCGATCCATGCTATGATGGCATTGGACCACCTTACAAAAAACTATATCGGCAATGAATAAGATTTGCCGAGGTTTCTTATGGTGCCAAGAGCCGAGGCAAACCTTGGTAACGGGTTGCATGGATATGGTGTGTACGCCAAATGGGCAGGTGGATTGGGGCTGCCAAACCTAAGATGGATGAATATTGCCATGGCCCGCTGGTCGGGGCTCACGAGGACCGGGTGTCAAGACCATGGAACAAATTCAAAGAAACCCGGAAGAAGCAAAATGCTATGTCAAGCAGCCATGAGGAGCACCGAAGGCCGGAAACAACACGCCTTGGGAGGACCGCCCATGGACAAAGAATACAAGAGTTGGCCGGTGAGTCTATGAGTTGGTGCACTCCGCACTGCAACCGGAGGATGGTCAAGACGGCCTGCAGTCTTTCGATGGGACATCAACCCCAACCTTGAACCGAAACGCTTGACCGGGCTAGCCTATGGCAACCGCCAATGGTTGGGAGCCTTGATGATGGCCGGATGAGAAGAATGGTCGGGAGACAAATGGGGTTCTCCAGAAATCAGCTTTGCGCGGCCGTCAGGGTGGGAGGGCCCAAACAGGGACCTCGAATGGAAATCACGTGTTCCTATGAAATGGGTTTTTCACATGGCTAGCCATGAAGAACCGAAAGGGACCTCGGACGACTAACGCAGAGGCCTACCCCATCGATGCATGCCCTTTATGTGATCAAGAGGAGGAAACGATCAATTTTACTCAATGTGTTTTTTGGACAAGGTGGGCAGCGATTTTCAGATTGGGACACGGTTGGATTCCTACCGCCCAAGAAACGCGGTGGAGGGGCCGTGGGAATTTGGGTTCAAAAAGCAAAGGGATCTTTCGCACCATTTCGCTTACTTGGTGGGGGTTAGAAGAAGAAATGCCATTGTTCGGAGGGCGCGGCCTTTGGGCCAAAATTTAAAAGGGAAATGAGGGTTCCTCTTGGTCAACCCTGGGTTATTATGAGGGTGATGTAATGCATTTTTGCTAGGGTAGAGAGGTGGGTGAGGATGAGATTAGCTTTGTAATAACAAAACCTTTTGTAAATCATGGTGGAGGATTCTTGGCCTTTTTTCATAATATTGATATGCAAAATTTGCATATTCGAAAAAAAGTAATGGCGGTGGTGAACCGACGTAAAAGTCAAAGTATTCTTTCCCGCAAAAAAGTATATATATATTTTTTGGAAATGGAAAAGTATTATATAATCTTAACTAAGCCCAATCTATGAAACATGACATGATTAAGCTTAATGGGGAGGAGTTTAACTTGAGAGGATCTTTTTTCCAAGCAACCCCAAACCCGATCAACTGGACGAAGCTTAATGAATTATGATTGATGAACACCGATTGGAGGAAGGGGTGAAGGAAATATGCCCTAGAGGCAATAATAAATTATTTATTTCCTTATTTCATGATAAATGTTTATTATTCATGCTAGAATTGTATTAACCGAAACATAATACATGTGTGAATACATAGACAAACAGAGTGTCACTAGTATGCCTTCTATTAGACTAGTTGTTAATCAAAGATGGTTAAAGTTTCCTAACCATAGACAAAGGAGTTGTCATTTGATTAACAAGGTCACATCATTAGTTGAATGATCTGATTGACATGACCCATTCCATTAGCTTAGCACCCATCGCAGTATGTTGCTATTGCTTTTATCCATGACTTATACATGTTCCTATAACTATGAGATTATGCAACCCCTTACCGGAGGAACACTTTGGTACTACCAAACGCCACAACGGAATCGGGTGATTATAAAGGAGTACTATGTGTCCCAAAGGCGATGTTGGGTTGGCGATTTGAGATTAGGATTTGTCACCCGATTGTCGGAGAGGTATCTTCGGGCCCTTCTTGTAATGCACATCACTTAAGCCTTGCAAGCATTACAACTAATGAGTTAGCTGTGAGATGATGTATTTTAAACGAGTAAAGAGACTTGCCGAACGAGATTGAACTAGGTATTGATACCACGATCAATCTCTGCAAGTAACATACCGATGACAAAGGGAACAACGATGTTGTTATGCGGGGACCGATAAAGATCTTCAGAGAATATGTAGGAGCCAATATGGGCATCCGGTCCCGCTTATGGTTATTGACCGAGACGGGTCTCGGCATGTTCATTGTTCTCGAACCGTAGGGTCCGCACGCTAAGGTTTCCGGGACGGTTATATTATGAGTTTGTGAATTTTGATGTACCAAGGAGTTCGAGTCCCGGATGTGATCACGACATGACGAGGAGTCTCAAATGGTCGAGACATAAAGATTGATATATTCGGATATTCGACACCGGAAAGGTTCCGAAGTTTCCGGAGAAAACCGGAGTGCCGGAGGGGTTACCGAACCCCCGGGAAGTAATGGCCTTAATGGGCCAAGAGGGAGAGAGAGGGGCGCCAGGAGGTGGCCGGTGCCCCCCATGGGGAGTCCGAATAGGAAAGGAGGGGGCGGCCCCCTTCCTCTCCCCTCTCCCTCTCCTTCCTTCCCCTTCCTCCTTCCTAGTTCTAGGAAAAGGGGAGTCCCATTCCCACCAGGAGGAGGACTCCCCCTTGGCGCCCCTCTAGGCCGGCCGCCCTCCCCCTTGCTCCTTTATAAGGGCAGGGGGGCACCCTAGAACACACAAGTTGATCCTTGAGATCGCCTTAGCCAAAGCGGTGCCCTCCACCATAATCCACCCGGTCATATCGCGGTGCTTAGGCAAAGCCCCGCCCGGAGAACATCAAGATCGCCACCACGCCAGGCCGACGGAACTCTCCCCCGGAGCTTTGCTGGATCGGAGCCCGGGAGCGCCACCGAGCTGACGGTGTCAAGAACTCAGGGCCGGAGTAACGGCCTTGGATCGTTGGATCGCGAGGAGAACATAACGACTACTTCCTTACGCCGGATCGCCCGCCTTTCCACAAGGGTATGTAGACAACACTCTCCTCTCGTTGCTATGCATCACCATGATCTTTGGGTGCGAGGAAATTTTTGAAATTACTACGCCCCCAACAAAGGGCATCCGAGCTAGGTTTTATGGTTTGATGTTTTGCATGAGTAGAACACAAGTGAGTTGTGGACGATAAAGTCATACCCTACCACATGTCATACTTTGGTTCAGCGGTATTGTGAGATGAAGCGGCCCGACCGAATTACGCCAGACGCTTACGCGAACCGGTTTCACTGCCAACGCACTCGTGCTTAAAGGTGGCTGGCGGGTGTCCGCTCTCTCACTTTAGTTGAACCGAAAGGGGCTACGCCGGTCCTTGAGAAGGTTAAAACGGAGTCTATTTGACGGTATCGTTGTGGTTTTGATGGAGGTAAGATTGGTCTTGCTGGCCCAGAGCAGCCACGAAAAATTTGCAACAACAAAGTAGAGGACGCCTAACTTGTTTTTTGCGGCAGGGATGTGATATGGTCAAGACGTGATGCTATATTTTATTGTATGAGATGATCATGTTTTGTAACGGTTATCGGCAACCGGCTGGAGCCATATGGTTGTCGCTTATTGTATGAAATGCAACGCTCGTAAATTGCTTTTACTTTATCACTAAGCATTTTAAATAGTCGAGAAGCAATAGATGGCGAAACGACAACGATGCTACGATGGAGATCAAGGTGTCGGTGACGGGTGATCACGATTTAAGCCGGAGATGGAGATCAAAGCACAAGATGATGATGGCCATATCATATCACTTATATTGATTCATGTGATGTTTATCCTTTATGCATCTTATCTTGCTTTGATTGACCGGAGCATTTTAAGATGATCTCTCACTAAAATTATCAAGTAGTGTTCTCCCGAGTATGCACCGCTGCTAAAGTTCGTCGTGTGAGACACCACGTGATGATCGGGTGATAAGTTTCACGCCATCTACAACGGGTGCAAGCCGTTTTGCACACGCAGAATACTCAAAGGTTATACTTGACGAGCCTAGCATATGCAGATATGGCCTCAACACGGAGACCGAAAGGTCGAGCGTGAATCATATAATAGATATGATCAAAATAAGATGTTCACTATTGAAAACTACTCCATCTCACGTGATGATCTTATGGTTTAGTTGATTTGGATCACGGGATCACTTAGATGACTAGAGAGATGTCCCTAAGTGGGAGTTCTGGCAATATGATTAATTGAACTTAAATTTATCATGAACTTAGTACCATAGTATCTTGCTTGTCTATGTTTGTTTGTAGATAGATGGCTCGGTGTTGTTCCGTTGAATTTTAATGCCTTTGAGAAAGCAAAGTTGAAAGATGATGGTAGCAATTATAACGGACGGGTCCGAATCGAGGATTATTCCTCATTGGCACGTAAGAATTACGCCCCGATGCACCGCGGTGCTGGCCTGCCGATGCAGTAACCGATTTAAGCGAACGCCCGGCAGAGCAAAGCTGATGACTACTTATAGTTCAGGTGCCATGCTTTACGGCTTAGAACCGGGTCTTCAACGACGCTTTTGAACGCCATGGAGCATATGAGATGTTCCAGAGTTGAAGTTGATATTCCAAAGTAATGCCCGATTGAGAGATATGAAGTTCCAATAAGTTCTATAGCTGCAAGATGGGAAGAAATTGGGTCGGAGCACATACTGTAATGTCCGGTATTACAATCACTTGACCGGAGTTAATCTTCCGATGATTGTGTCATTGGATGAATTCTTCAATCACCGCCACCAAGCTACAAAGGCTTCGGATGAACTATAATATGCAAGGGTTGGTAAAGACTATGTCGAGCTTCTTCGCAATGCTAAAAGTTGGGAGGTTGAAATCAAGGAGCATCAAGTGTTGATGGTCAATAAGACCACTAGTTTCAAGAAGAAAGGCAAAGGGAAGAAGAAGGAACTTCAAGAAGAAAAGAAGCGTTGTGCCAGAGAAGAAACCCAAGTCCGGACCTAAACCTGAAACCGAAAGTGCTTTACCGCAAGGGACGGTCAATCGAAGGGAACGCCCCAAGTATTTGGCGGATAAGAAGGATGGCAAGGTGAACAAAGGTATATGTGATATACATGTTATTGATTGTACCTTACTAGAGCTGCAGTAGCACTGGTATTTGATATCGGTTTCTGCTAATATTTGCAACTCAAAAGGACTACGGATTGCTTAACACTAGCTGGGGACGAGGTGACGACGCTGGGAAATGGTTCCAAAGTCGATGTGATCCGGTGGCACGCTACCTCTACATCTACCTTCGGGATTAGTTTTAGACCCAAATTGTTATTTGGTGCCATTGAGCATGAACATTATATCTGGATCTTGTTTGATGCAGACGGTTATTCATTTAAATCGAGAATAATGGTTGTTCTATTTATATGAGTAATATCTTTTATGGTCATGCACCCTTGAAGAGTGGTCTATTTTTAATGAATCTCGATAGTAGTGATAACATATTCATAATTTGAAGCCAAAAGATGCAGAGTTGATAATGATAGTGCAACTTATTTGTGGCAATGCCGCTTAGGTTCATATGGATAAAGCGATGAAGAAACTCCAACCGATGGACTTTTGGAGTCACTTGATTATGAATCACTTGGCACTTTAACCGTGCCCATGGGAAGATGACTAAAACCCCGCTTCCCAAGACTATGGGAGAGCAAAGATTTGTTGGAAATCATACATGATGTATGTGGTCCAATGAATGTTGAGGCTCGTTGGGGATATCGTTATTTTCTCACCTTCACAGATGATTTAAGCAGATATGGGTATATCTACTTAATGAAACAAATCTGAAACATTTGAAAAGTTCAAAGAATTTTAGAGTGAAGTTGAAAATCATCGTAATAAGAAAATAAAGTTTCTACGATCTGATCTGGAGGTGAATATTTGAGTTACGAGTTTGGTCTACATTTGAAACAATGGAATAGTTTCAAATCACGCCACCCGGAACACCACAACGAATGGTGTGTCCGAACGTCGGAATCGGACTTTACTAGATATGGTGCGATCTATGATGTCTCTTACAGATTTACCGCCATTTTTGGGGTTATGCTCTTGAGACGGCCGCATTCACGCTGAATAGAACACCGAAAACCATTGAGACGACACCTTATGAACTATGGTTTAGCAAGAAACCAAAGTTGTCGTTTTTAAAGTTTGGGGATGCGGATGTGAAAAAGTTCAACCCGATAAGCTCAACCCAAATCGAGAAATTGTCTTCATAGGATACCCGGAGAATTTAACACCTTCATCACGATCCGGGCAAGACATTTTTGTTAAGAATGGATCCTTTCTAGAGAAGGAGCCAAAGAAGTGAGTGGGAGGAAAGTAGAACTTGATGAGGTAATCGATTTCTTCCCTTATTGAAAGTAGTTTATCAAAACCGTTTCAACATCTAACCAAAAGGAAAAAGGCCTTTCAAGATCAAATGAAATGAACCTAACCCGAAACTATGAAAGAAAAAAGGATTGAGCCCAGATTCCACAAAATGGCTTGAGGCCATGAAATGAGATGGGATCCATGTATGAAAACAAAGGTGGATTTTGGTTGACTTGTTCGAGGGTCGGCAAGCAATAGAAAACAAGTGGATCTTCAAGAAGAAGACCGACGCCGACGGTAATGTTATTTTCAAAAGCTCGACTTGTGCAAAGGGTTTTCACAAGTTCAAGGATTGACTACATGAGACCTTCTCACCCAGGAATGCTTAAGTCCGTCAATCATGTTAGCAATTGCCGGATTTTATGATTATGAAATTTGGCAAATGGATGTAAAGACCGCATTCCTTAATGGATTGGAAGAAGAGTTGTATATGATGCAACCGAAGGTTTTATCATCCAAAGGAGCTAACAAAGGCAAGCTCCAAAGGATCCATTTATGGACTGGTGCAAGCATCTCGAGTTAATAAACGCTTTGATAGTGTGATCAAAGCATTTGGGTTTATAATGACTTTTTGGAGAAGCTTGTATTTACAAGAAAGGAGGGAGCTCAGAGCATTTCCTTTATTATATGTAGATGACATATTACTAATCGGAAATGATATAGAATTTCCGGATAGCATAAAGGGTATTGAATAAGAGTTTTTTGAAGGACCTCAAAGAAGTTGCTTACATATTGGGCATCAAAATCATAAGATAGATCAAGACGCTTAATTACCTTCACAAAGCACATACCTTTGACAAAATTTTGAAGAAGTTCAAATGGATCGCAAAGAAAGGGTTCTTGCCTGTGTTAAAGGTGTGAAGTTGAGGACTCAATGCCCCACCACCGCAGAAGATAGAGAGAAAATGAAAGATGTTCCCTATACACTAGTAGAAAACCACCAATCAGCCCCCGGGGTTTTATCCTGGGGAACCGGGACCAAGGGTCACATTTTCAACCCATTAGTCCCGGTTCAAACACGAACCGGGACCCAATGAGTCCACGTGGCCCTCCCGCCGAGCCTTGGGAAAGTTTTTGGTCCCGGGGTCCAACCGGACCAAAAAGGCCCACGTGTTCCTTCCAAAGGGCCTGGTTTTGTTTTTTTGAAAGGGGGGGGTTGGGGGTTTTGGGGGTTAATTTAGGTGTTTAAGTAGCTAATTAATAGAGAGAAGGTGTCCTCTCTTAATTATGTCCGGGTTGCTCGACGCCACGTAAATAAATATACATAAGTATCGGAGAACCATTCAGCAGAAGTTCGCCATGCATACCAGAAAGGATCGACGACCCTCCTTCACTTAGAGATTGGTCAACAACAAGTTTTACCTACATACATGTACAATCTATATAAGATCTCTTAATTACAAAACCACTAGCATTTGAATTCAAGTTCCACATGGTATTCTCCGGCTTTACGATGACGTGATCAAGAAAGAATCCCGCCAATTCCTCTTGAATTGCTTTATGCGGCCTGGGTGGTAGGATTCATCCCGATTCCCAAGTCTAATTAATTTGAAGAAGGGGGTTAATTAATACAATATATGAATGAAACTCAACAGAAATGATGGTGTAATAAAATGAAATTATGGTATTATTGCTTACGACTTCATATTGTCTTCAGAGTAGCCCCGCTTGTTTTTCAATGTCGCTGTGGATGAACCGAAACGAGTATCCAAAATCCTTCCCTTCCTCCCCCACAAGCACTTTTAAGAAATAGAGGTCAATCAAATGATAATGAAGCATTATATAAATGGCATTGATGAAAGTATAGCTATAGAATCAACGGGAGATGGCGCCAAGAGTACTTACTTTGGTATGTATATCGAGTTCTTCCAACCCGGAGCTTGTGCGGTGAACTGTTTCCAAACCCCGCAAGACAAAGAAAATATTTGTTATTACTTGAGATATCAAGAAATGAAAAAAAGTTGCCGATATGGTGCGATAATGATCGATTGAACTTACTTGCCGGAGCATGTCACCATGTCCGGATAGGTGCGGGATCTTTCCGCCCTCGAGTCTAAACGGTTACTAGTCCACGCCAAGCTTAATCTTGTAAGAATATAGTGGTACCTACACGCAAGCATAACTCATCAATTACATTAACCTCGCCGAGTAATAAGGAAAACCGAATATGCACAGAAAGAATACCCACGGGCCGGGGTAAGGAAAGAGTATGGTATCTTTGTTTTGATTTTTGATCAATGATTGTAGAAGTTGTCCTCGCCTTCGGCGGCCTTTTTAACCAGAAACATCTATGATATTTGTGTTAATGAACCCAATATCATAGATTTCATTTTTTGATTTAATCTTCAATCTGCATAATATATTGAGGATAATTAATTATAAATACATGCAATGAAAAGCCGCTATATATACAACTAATGACGAAATAGTACTTTAAGGTCAGAGAAAAGACCATTAATTTATCGAGGGCCTTTTGATTGAAGAACTCAAGAACTCCTCAAATGGAATAGACAATTGATCATTTGAAACGGGTCGTGCTCTCTTTAATATTCGATACAAAGTTTCATCCTCGCATTTCGCAAGGTTTTCATGTACCAACCGTGGAATCTTCGGATCTTTTGTCGAGACTTTTCATCTTTGACGAGAGGCTTCCGCATTTCAGATCTAAATAAGTCCACCCCATGAAATCGGAAGTGCATCGCCAGTGTAATCTTCCAAGATTGCCATAACCGCCACCGTGTCTTGGAGGATTAGACACATTCAAAGGGGGGCACGAAAGGGTTGTTCGCCGAAAGGGGCAATTTTTTCCCCTTTGCCCGTTTTTTGACCTTTTATCCCCGAAGAGGTTCCCCACCGCTTCGGAGATATGTCTGTTCAAAGAATGCGCCATAGTTGGTTCTCGGGAGACTTTGGTGGTTTCCCTTGGCATCGAGAGGCGCTTTGCTTTCACCGGATCGACCTCCCAGGTGGATGTATCTTTGCTTTAAACCCCTTCAAAGAACTCCTTCACTTGGGTCCGACGATCGATCGCTTTTCCTTGCTCCTCCTCATAACGGTAACTTTCAAGGCTTTAGAGGTGGACCCAGATTCCGAATTTCCTCTTCTTGTGTTGCTAGACCCGGAGCAGACGGAGCGGCGCGGCCTGCCTTCCTTCTTGGTTGCTTACGAGGCGGAGGAGAAGGACTACGACGGCCGGAGCAGCCGGGCGGGCGGGTCTCTTCCGCCCTTGTTAAGGGCGGGGAGAAAGGAGGCGGAGGGCCACGCCCGGGAGAAGGGGGAGGCCACGCTGCGGCCCCTTCTTCACCACCGGAGGAGGAGGCGGGGAGGAGGCGGAGGCCGCCAGCGGTTCTGGACTGGCCCCACGGAGGAGGAGGCGGTGGAGGAGGCGGAGTGCCCGACCCCGGAGGAGGAGGAGGAGGCGGAGGCCCAGCCAGAAGGTCGATGAGCTCCTTCCGCCATAGGCATGGAGTCTTCAGAGCGAACCCACCTAGTCTCCCCTTCACCGGTAGGGTGCCGCCGAGGTCCTCAAATCCTCCGTTATTTCATCAACCATCACCTTAGCAAACCTTCCGAATCGGCCAAAAGGATAAGTTGTGCCGGGTCCACTAGGATAAATTCCAACAGGCCTGACCTTCAAATTCATGCATCGCCCATAATGTGGCAATTTTGAGACTGGATACCATCCACGGATACCGGAGCCGCCAAGACATGCTCCCCTGAAGGCCCGGTGGAAGCAACGCTGCTTCGCGCTGAGATGGCGGGTAGCTTCGGGGAAGCTTCGCATGTCGCTTGTTGCGATTCCGCCGCTTTCGCCCTCTTTCGATCCTCTAGCCCCATTACCCTTCCAAGCAGCCCGATTTGGTCATGCTCCACTTTTCCTTCCTCTCGTGGGTTTTGTAACCCCGCGCCCGAAAACCAACCTTCCACAAGCAGCCCGGCGTGCCTCGTGTCCGCCCGGGTGCCTGGATTCCTAAGGGCCATTGTGAGCTCGCCCTTTCCCCGCTTGGAAGGAACGCCCCGCCAAAGAAATATATTGTCAAGTTTCTTGACGGTGTTTGCGCTTGCTCGTCCCATCGACACCGCCTCTATAGGTCCAAGGTTCCGCCAGCCCCGAAAACCGCAACGCCCGCCCGGATCGCCTCGGTTCGATCCTTTTTCAAGCGATCATGCTCCCTTTTGGACCACTTAGGCCGGGCTTTGAGGTAGCCACCGACCCCGGCATGGTGAAGGCCTTCTTCGAAAGCATTTTTCTTGTTTGTCTCCACATCTTCTTACTCTTTTCCGATGTCTTGTGGGCCCGCGGGCTGATCTTTGATCTTCTCATATTTGCCGATGAATTCCGGTGTCTTTTTTTCCGGACAAACTGTTCAGCTTTTTCCTCCACTCCCTCATTAGGCCAGCCATCTTCTTAAGAGCACAAGACTTGATTAATTGCTTTTAACTGCCCTCCGGATCCTCCTTCCGGGGTAGGGTGAAATTTGCCTTCAGCTCATTCCAAAGATCTTCTTTCAGATATCATTGACATAAGACACCTCGGCCTTCATCCTTAGGGCTTATACCATTGTGGATGCGATCGATCCTTTCCCTAACAAGAACCCCCGACCGAAAGCGAAAATGCCTTTTTGTCCGGATGGGTTCAATCGGTTCGCCGTCGGGCGCGATTTCTATGATCTCAAACTTTTCATCCGAGCTCAACTTTTCTTTCTTCCGCACGTTGTGCTGATCCGGAGGGCTAGAAATTATAAGGAAGAAAGACCAAGATTTAATATGTGTACATATACCAAAAACAATGGATGCATCAATTAACTTGTCAGACGGGCTTAACTTTATATATACCTGGCCGGACCGTTCGGTGACTCGCTCCTCACGGTCTCCTTCGCCTTTGTACCTCCATTGTGTCACCGAGCCATCATGAACATAGTCCTCCTCTTGTACCGCATTAATGAGTCGGCCATCATAATCATAGCCCCTTCTTCATCCATCCGACCAACGGTGTCGGGAGAAATGACGCAACATCATCACTTCCATTTGCGAATTTCCAACATCGCTTCGCTTTCTTCCCCGGAGTGCTCCATAGTTTCGCAAATATTGACAACATGTCAATTATTATTCAACATCGCTTTTCTCTAGGGTTTGGGTGTCCCAGAGTTTTGGGTTTCGAGAGGGCCGAGGGGCTGCTGCAGTTGTATCTAGAGGGGTTAATTATATCGACAACCACGCCATAATATTACATATCGGGAGGGGGTATCCACCACCCCCCGTGTTTAAGTTTCTTCTTTCTCCTTTCCTTTCTTTTTCTTCTCCTCTTCTTTTTCTTTTCTTTCTCCCTAGAGAAAAAATTGGAAAAGGAAGAAAAAGGAAGGGAAGAAGGAAGAAAGAAGAAGAAAAGAAGAAGAAAAATAGAATTTTTTTCTATTTTTTTCTTCTTTCCTATTCCTTTCTTCTTCTCCTCTCTTTTTTCTTTTTTCTTTTTATTTTTTCTCCTCTTCTTCCTCTCCCCTTTTCTCCTTTCTTCCTCTTCTTATTTTCCTTCCTCTCATTCTTTTTCTTCTTCTTCTTCCTTCTTCCTTCTTCCTCTTTTCTTCCTTTTCCTTATTTTACTTTCTCCCTACACTAACCTAAAATGCACTAACCTAAAATCGATCGAATCTACTAACAACCTAAATATAAAATTAATACATATATGAAAAAACATATATAAACAAAAAAATGCTATGAACATTATATTCATACATACATATATAGCCACATCCATTCATCACATATATATATAGCTACCACATACAAATATACATTATAATATGAAAAAAATGCAATGAACAAAAAAAAATACACTTATAAAAAAATACTATGAACATGTACACATATATATACATACAAACACATATACAAAAAAAATGCAAAAAAATGCTATGGAGGAAAATGCAGGGAGGGGCGGGGGGGCGGCCAAGGGGTGGGGCCGCCCAAGGCGGGAGGTGGGCGGGGCAAGGCGGGGAAAGGGGCGGCCGGGCGGTAGGGGGGGCGGGTGGAGCTAGGGCGTGGACGGGAGGGGCGCGGGAGCAAAGCATGCTCACAGGGGCGGCGGGCGACGGGCAAGGGGGAGGGGCCGGGCGACATGAAAGGAGGAGCAGGGCCGGGGAGAAGTGGTGATTTGGCCAAACGCTGGCTCTTATAAGTTAATTTAGTCCCGTTGGTGGCACCAACCGACTAATGCCCTTTATCCCGGTTGGGCCACCAACCGGGACAAAAGGCCCTTTTTTGGAGCCCAAAGGGCGGAAGTTGCCCATGGCCCTGCCAGGGCTACAACCGACTAAAGTCTCTTTAGTCCCGGGGCCCCAACCGGGACCAAAGGCCCCTCAAGGCCCTGCCGGGCCAAAGTTTAGTCCCACTGCTAGTTGAGAGGGGAGCGGGGTTTATGCCCCACCGCCGCCTCCCTTGAACTCCTTTTGAACGCAGGCTTATGGGCCTACTTGCCCTTCCTTCGCTTGACCTTCTGGTTTCCTTCAGGGCCCAACTCGGCCCAAATAGGATACTTTTAATTCAAAGGCCGTATGCCCAAGGGGCATTTTTTTCTTGCTTTATTTAATTTATTTTGTTTCTACTTACAAACAAAATACCTTATTGTTTTTTTTTTGTTTTGTTTTCGCATTATTTATTTTTTTTGTTTTTGCTTATTTTTTAAATTTTTGCTTCTAGTTTTAGGAAAATTATAAACTTTCTGTTAGTGCCATTACTAATTTTCAAATTTGAAAACATTTTTTTTGTTTTTTTCTTGCTTTATTTAATTTATTTTGTTTCTACTTACAAAAAATACTTATTGTTGTTTTTTTGTTTTGTTTTCTGCATTATTTATTTTTTTTGTTTTTGCTCTATTTTTTAAATCTTTTTTTCTAGTTTTAGGAAAATTATAAACTTTCGTTAGTGCCATTACTAATTTTCAAATTTGAAAACACTTTTTTTTTTTTTTTTGCTTTATTTAATTTATTTTGTTTCTACTTACAACAAAATACTTATTGTTGTTTTTTTGTTTTGTTTTCTGCATTATTTATTTTCTTTTGTTTTTTGCTCTATTTTTTAAATCTTTTTGCTTTCTAGTTTTAGGAAAATTATAAACTTTCTGTTAGTGCCATTACTAATTTTCAAATTTGAAAACACTTTTTTTTTGTTTTTTCTTGCTTTATTTAATTTATTTTGTTTCTACTTACAACAAAAATACTTATTGTTGCTATTTTTAATTATTAAAGGCCTAACCATAAGACATTTCAAATGAACTCAAAAGTTGAAAGTTGGCATGGTATATCATAAATTGACCCACACATAGCATGTGCATGTACAAAACTAAAAATGGTATCATACTCATCGCCATAATATAATGGTATCATAAACTAACAATAGTTGCAGGAGAAAGTCTTCACTTTTTCTTCGCTTTGTCATTTGCTTATTGCGCCGAACCATGGATAATCTTCATCGCTTATCGGATGTCGGGTCAGCCTTGACTTTAAAGGGAGGAATTTCATGAAACTTTTCATAATCTTTCGACATGTCCGCCTTGTCCTCCACTCCCACGATGTCCCTTTTTCCAAAGAACTATGTGGCGCTTTGGCTCATCGGATGATGTATTTGCTTCCTTATTTTCTCTTTCGGCCCATCGGACATGTCCTTCACATAGATAACCTGTCACATCATTGGCTAGGACAACGGTTCGCGGTACCCAAGATTTTTAATCCATCGTTGTCATTCCGCATCGGGGTCTACCGCACTCCCCGGATTGACCCATTTGCACTTAAACAAAGGGACCTTAAAATCATGTCCGTAGTCAAGTTCCCATATGTCCACTATGTAACCATAATATGTGTCCTTTCCTCCGGTTGTTGCAATCAAAGCGACACCGCTGTTTTGGTTGGTGCTCTTGATCTTGGTCAATCGTAAAATGTATTCCCATTTATCTCAGATCCTTTCCAAATCAATACGGTCAAAGATGGTCCCCGGATAACAAGTACAGCTCCTCACAAACAAAGGTTCTGTCACCTCCGACACGTGCTTCCAACCAACTGCTGAAAGTCCCGATTGTTCACATTAATCCAATCCGCACCGCCCGTGTTTGAAGCGCAGACGTTTTGTGTTCATCGACATACGGGTCACCAAGGTAGAGTTCTCAGAGAACTGTGGGCTTGAGACCAAGAATATCCGCCCCGATATTATTGAGTCCTTCCAAGCGGTTTTTCCAAATCCCCCTCATACCGCGATTTGGGAGACCTATCTTCTTAAGGCCAGAAGGAAGTCAAACAAAACCCGATGACATCCTCTCGCTTTGATGGCCCATGGAGATGCTTCCTTCCGCCTAGCGCGATTACGGACATATTTCTTTAGGACTCCCATGAACCTCTCAAAGGGGTACATATTTGTAGAAATACGGGCCCAATGACAATCTCGGCCAACTAGATGAACAAGAACCGGCCATGATATTGAAGAAGGATGGTGGGAACACCAGCTCGAAACCGACAAGACATTGCACCACATCACCCTTAGCCTTGGTATGGTTTCCGGATCGATCACCTTCGCGATATTGCATTGAGGAATGCACATACTTCACAATGGCTAATCGGACGTTTTCCCGGAAGCCCCCTCAATGCAACCGGGCTTGCCATAATCACGTGGGGCTGAGACTTTAGGTTCAAACTTTTTCTCCGCCATATTTATTATTCCTTTATATTCGATTTTAGGGCCGACCTTCATACTAAGCAGGCATTCAAAGAAGATTTCTTCTTCTTTGGTAAGAGCATAGTCGTGACCTTCATACCGCTTTGGAGGCATGGCCTTTTTCCGGCAAACGGCAGGGTCCTCTCGGGCCTCAGGTATCTTTTGTCTTCCCATACACGCCCAAGAAGCCCAGGTTCACGCAAAGGTTCTTCGCCACGCATCACGCCGATCAAGAGCGGACCTCTAGGTCTTTCCAAAGAGGGTAGGTCCCAAAATATAGATTTCTTCTTCCACATGGGTGCGTGTCCTCAAAATACCGGAACAGCTAGTCCGCCGACCCTTTCCAAAGATTACCGTAAATCATCGACCATGGCAAAGCGGATCACCGGACGCATGGCGGCTTCTTCCTGATCTCCTCGCCTTTGAAATGCTTTCCTTTCTTTCGACATTGATGGTTGGTCGAAGAAATCGACGATGGCCCATGTACACATTCTTCCCGCAGCTTGCCATATACTATCCGTCAAGTAAAAAGGCGTGTATGCGTGGTATCCCTTGTTTGTCTCCGTCCGGAAGGTTAGAGAGCGGCCAATCGTTGATGGTCACAACAGCAACGCCTTTTAGGTTAAATTCTCCCGTTTGTGCTCATCCCACGACGCAAACCGCTTCCATTCCACACTGTAAAAGTTCTTCAACTAATGGCCTTAGGTACACATCAATGTCATTGCGGGTTGCTTAGGGCCTTGGATGAGAACCGCATCATAATGAACTTCCGCTTCATGCACATCCAAGGAGGAAGGTTATACATACATAGAGTCACGGGCCAGGTGGTGATTGCTGCTGCCCCCCAAAAGGATTAATGCCATCCCGCTTAAAGCAAACCATACGCCTTGGCTCACTTGCAAACTCATCCCAAAGTTTTCTCGATTTTTCTCCCATGACCCCACGGTGCTCTCAACTTCCCGCCTTTCTTACGGTCCTCACCGGCCATCCGATCAACTTGGCATGCCCCGTTTCAACAAGACGCTTCAACCGGGTATTATAGGAGCATACCACATCACCTTCGCAGAACCTCTTCCCGGGGGCTCGCCACAACATCACCGGGTCATCTCCCCGATCTTATACCGAATGCACCGGATACCGGCATGCTCAGATCCTTGTACGCACCGGTAGAGGATGCAATATTAGGGCATGCATGTATCTTCTGACCTCCAATCCTAGAGGGCATACGACCTTCTTTGCTGCGTATGGTCGGGCACTTATCCTTTGGAAGCCTTCTTCAATATTTTAAGTAGCTTCAAACCTTTATCGCCAAGATTCTCCGCCCAACGAGCAATTCCAAAGACGGTACCTAGCTTTGTGTTGCCATTTCGCAATTGGGGTACAACCCTTTTTGTGGTCCTCTAGCATGCGATCGAACTTCATCTTCTTTTTGACTTTCAATTGCGCCCTTGCATCGACAATGACCCGGCGGAGAATCATCATCGGGCACATCATCCGTTCCTCTTGATCTTCAGCAGTTTTCCCTGCAAAGATCATCGCGCACATCGCCCGGTTCCTCTTGATCTTCTCGAGCATCACCGTATTCGGGGGCCATAGTTGTCATCGTATTTTCTTCTTCGCCGCCTTCCATCATAACCCCTATTTCTCCGCCTCGCCCAAACATTATAGTGTGGCATGAAACCCTTGTAAAGGGTGGGTGTGCAGGATTTTCCGTCGAGTAAGACTTCAGATTCCCACATATAGGGCATGGACAACACATAAAACCATTTTTGTTTTGCCACTTCGAGAAAATTATGCACGCCTTAATGTACCTGGAAGGTGTGTCTTGAACCGTATATCCATTGCCGGTTCATCTGGCATTTATATAATTAATGTGTCAAAAATCATTAGAGAGATCATGAATAGATAATTAATTAATGACCAAATTAATAGAAGTTCATCATCACATTAAAACCAAAGTACATACATAGTTCTCATCTAACAACATAAAGCTCTCCAGAGCATCTAAATTAATTAAACCATACAATAAACTATGTAAAACATTTCAATGCGAAAACAAATGCGATCATAATCGCAACCAATGTAACAACCGATCCAACGACATAATGATACCAAGCCTCGGTATGAATGGCATATTTTCTAATCTTTCTAATCTTCAAGGCATTGCATCCATCTTGATCTTGTGATCATCATTTACATCCGCAACATGCAACTCCAATATCATCTTCTCCTCCTCAATTTTTCTAATTTTTTCCTTCAACAAATTGTTTTCTTCTTCAACTAAATTTAACCTCTCGACAATAGGGTCGGTTGGAATTTCTGGTTCAACAACCTCCTAGATGAATAAAATCTATGTCACGTTGGTCGGCATAATTGTCATAAACAATAAATGAACCAATAGTTATGAAAAGATAATATATACCACATCCGAATCATAGAAGATTTAAGGGCCGACGGGGGGATACCAAAACCATCGCACTATATAAGATGCAATAATAAAAGTAAGAAAATTATACAAGTATATATCTATCTAAACATACAAATAAGAATATTTTTCCTTTCGGAAAGAAGATAAGAACAAAGGCTCCCACGGTGGTGCCGCCGGCCATGAGATCGGAAGGGTGATCGAACGTTGAAGACGGGATGGGCGGACGGACCGCTAAACCTAGACAAATATGGAGGAAAATGGAGCTTGCGGTCGAGCTTGGAGAGGAGAAACCTTAAGTAGTGTGGCTCGGCATTCCATCGAACACCTTGTGTGCATATGAGGTGAGCTAGAGCACCACCAGCCCTCTCCCCCTCGGGAAAAAAAAAGAAAGGTGCTCCTTTCTGCTGGGGGTATATATAGGCATTCACCATTGGTCCCGGTTGGTCGCACAACCGACTATTTGGCCTTCCTGCCTTTAACCCGGACGAATGGTTGGGGCCGAGGCGGGTTCATTGGGACCAAAAGGTCCGACCAACCAATGGCCCACGTCCCGGCCGCCCCGGGCTCAAACGGGTCCGATGCCCATTGGTCCCGGTTGGATTGAACCGGACTAATGGGCTGGACCGCCCGACCATTCCCCTTTTCTACTAGTGATACCTCGCCATAGGCTCTATCATGTATGCAATGCCGGTACCGACCGATTGTGCCGCTATGCTTAAAGGGGAGGTACAAAAGTAATCCAGGGAATCGGACGCGTCAAGAACATCCCAAATAAAAAGGACTAAGGATATGTTTCCCGATATGGAGGTGACAAAGAGCTCATCAAACGGTTATTGATGCAAGTTTGACACCGATCCCGGAATTCTAAATCGCAAACCGGATACGATTTACACTAAACGGAGGAGCCGGGTGCGTTCTAAACAAAGCGTCAGAAGGGATCTACATGTGAAGCGAGTACAAGCAGCTTCGGAAGTAGCTAATGAAGGAGTCCGATGAAGGAGTTCATATCCCATCTAGGTGTCATACCTAGTGCATCGGGTCCAATGAAAATCTTTTATGACAATATCGAGCAATTGCTTTTGGGCGAATCCAGATTTCACAAGAGAACCAAACACATCAAGAGACGTTCAATTCCATCCCGGACTTGGTCCGTGGGAGACATAGAG